>CAJHZI010000555.1:1182500-1275000 GCA_905160935.1 Enchytraeus crypticus
CCGGTAATTACATGACAGAACTCCATGTTATTTTCGATCCGCTAGATTAGAGGAACCTATAAAATAGCTATGCAGTAACTGAGGCAGGCACTGGAAAACCATCTCAGGAACGGTATTTACCTAAGCTAAGGGTATGTTATCGTTTAGTATTGATTTTGGCCTATAACTGCGTAGGCTTGTGACTAAATAGGCCTACAGGCCTGCGACTACATAGGCCTACAGGCCTGTGACTACATAGGCCTACAGGCCTGTGACTACATAGGCCTATAACTACACAGGGCTATAACTACACAGGCCTATAACTACACAGGCCGATGTAGTCACAGGCCTATGTAGTCATAATCGACCTAACCGCTGCAGCCTCAACTCCCACCCATCCATTCGCTGAGTCTTTGAACTCGAGGCTATTACAGCGTAATACAGCTGTCAGCGATGATCGAGAGGCTCGCAGCGAGTCTCAGGAATTTCCTTATTTCTTTACGTCGCCCTCGGTTACACAATCGTTTAGGTGCAAGAATTCTCGCAGAAAACACCAATATTTCCCTCCAGTTTTCTCTATAAATGCGAACGCTCGAGTGAGGTGAATAACATTCGATCGAGTAACATTTACTACTAAAGTAGCATTTGTTACTGTTACATTAATCTTTGTGACGGTAGCTCGAGTGTGTCGAGTCGTCTTGAAGAGAAGCATTGTGCTTCTGAACCTTGACGTTAAACACACTACAACCTACCTAGGTAAATGGCTGTTTCAAATGTACTTATAAAGCATAGTTGAAAAAAACGTTTTTTTACGTTTTTTATATCTTTAAGAAAAGCGATTTTTTACGTTTTTTATTTTATAAAAAATAAAAAACGTAAAAAAACGTAAACTGTTGTTTTACGTTTAAGAATTTTCATTAAGAATCTTCTTGTATTGATAATTATGAACAACTGACAGTGTGGCTGTATGTGACCTGAAAGTATTTGTTTCTAGTTGTATGGAGTCTATGGACATACTTTAGAACTTTAGAACTTTAAATCAAGTCTAGTTGTAATAAAATTGTTTAGTGTTATGGAATGAAGGCATGGTAATATATATGCAAGCCTACGTGTAGGCTACTAACGTTTTTTCAGCGTTTTTTGCGTTTTTTATTTTTTTGGTAAAAAACGCGTTTTTTAACGTTTTTTATTTTTGGTTAGAGCGTTTTTTTCATCTATGATATAAAGTGCAATTATTAAGCTTCATAAGCGGGTTTTGACAGTCTATGGTAGTGTCCAAGTGTGGTGTTTAGGACGGTAGCTCGAGTGTATCGAGTTACATATAAGACCTGAAGAATTATTTATTATTTATTTATTTGACTCTACTGCTGATCGTCGCTATAAACACACTACAATCTAGTGGTCCAAGGCGTAAAAAATTGTACAGTGGTTTTCAAAGACATTACTCAATGTCCAGCACAACCACATTATGAGTCTAATACTCTATAGTGTTAATACTTTGATCTCTCTCTCTCTCTGTCTCTCTTTCTCTCTCTCTCTCTCTCTCTTAGTGCACTGTCTACTGGCAGGTTCATGGCATATAACGCTTCCACTCTTCTCTATCTTCCGCTTTCCTCTTCATGTCCGCATATCAAGTATACAGCAATATGAGAGCTAAAATAAGTGAAGTAGCTAGAATATATAGCATATACAGGACCTGCTGCTTTTAAAAACAAAGAGAGAGAAAGAGCAAGGGGGTAACTACTACATACACTCGACCGCGGATCAGTGTGTGCGGGGTTCAAATTCTGGGCTCGCCCGTCACTGACATCGCTTTTGAGTGAGGAAACTTACGTTAACGTTAGCTTTACCAGCTTTTTTGCAGCCAGAGGTTGCAAACAGAAGAAATGAGGAACTCTAGTAAGAAGAGATCTTTCAAACCCCTCAACAAGAAGAGTCTCAATTTAACAGAGGAGGGGGGTCCAGATACGGGGGAGGGGTGTAGTAACAGGACAGGACCTGGAGTTATGGATTACCTCCAGTAGATCCACTGTCAGCTCATATTTAGTTGATCGATGGTTCGCTCGTTAAAGACTGAATGAGGTGCTTCAGGCTGGAGCCAGTTACATGTATGTTACAGTCATGTGAGAGTATGACTCTGAGCCTCAGGCTGGAGCGTTATTATGTTTCGTTGACATTTTGATGATTGGACTAATTCTGTGTGATACACAGAGGAGTTGAGGTGAAGATTTGCTATAGCGAGATTATTGTATTTGTATAAATAAGTCGTCAAGTCTCCGACATATGTGTATATGAGATGAAGATGGGTGTATCTGAGACATATTTGGCTGTAAAAAAGCTAATGTTAACGTCAGTATCCTCACTCGAAAGCGATGTCAGTGACGGAAGAGCCTACGATTTGAACCACGCACCTACTGATCATAGTGAGAGTGATGAGGTGATTACGGTGATGAGAGTGGTAAGACAAGACAGTGAGTTAAATTAGGGTGTACTAGGGGGGGGGGGGAGGGGTTGATCCAGGCTGTCAGCTAGCGAACATTCTCGTCGTAGTTCTCGTAATAAACGAGACTTTAATGAGCGCATCTCACTGCAGCTCAGCAACAAAATATGTCCAATGCTACAAGACAAACGATCTTTAGCTTAGCAACAAAATATGTCTAATGCTACAAGACAAAATATCTGCAAATTATAGCAACAAAATATATTTCTAAAGCTACGAGACAATCGATCTTTAGCTTAGCAGTAAAATATGGCTAATGCTAAAAAGCTGGTAAAGCTAATGTTAATGTCAGTTTCCTCACTCGAAAGCGATGTCAGTGACGGGCGAGCCCAGGATTTGAACCCCGCACACACTGATCCGCGGTCGAGTGTTTTACCGACTTCGCCACTGCCTCCAGCCAGCCTAAAGACAAAATATCTGCAGCTTATACCAACAAAATATGTCTAATGCTACAAGACAAAATATCTGCAAGTTACAGCAATAAAATATGTCTAATACTAAAATGAGTCAAAGCGAGCTCGAAATCAGTGCCAGTTCAGTTTAGTATAAGGAAAGAAGCTTCGAACCTACTATAATTTTTATTCCCTAGTAAATAATCCACCACATTTGCACACTTCCTGGAAACTAAATGACCCCCTCAGGAGGGGAGTGGGGGTGACCTTTAACCGACCGGTAGTGGACTACCCCCTCCCCATCCCCCGTTCAACCCTCTACCGGTCCATTATATCTCAGGAGATCTGGAGCGAGTCAAATTGAATTGGAACTTAATTCGAGCGGCGCGCGTGTAAATTGCATCTGATACTGAACATATACGTTCCAGAATCCCAAGAGTCCCAATAGCCTTCTAGTACTTCCGCCCCGAGCATCATAATCCATGCTTCTGTGTAACTCCAGTAGTATCACCGCTAACTAATTCTGCTTTCTGCTTTCACTGGCTGGCGCCAATGGCGATGTCGGTAAGATATTCGACAGCGGATCAGTACGTGCGGGGTTCAAATCCTGGGCTCTCCCGCCACTGACATCGTTTTTGAGTGAGGAAACTTACGCTAACGTTAGCTTTACCAGCTTTTTTGCAGCCAGAGGTTGTAAACAGAAGAAATGAGGAACTCTAGTAAGAAGAGATCTTTCAAACCCCTCAGCATGAAGAGTTTCGAGTGAGGAAACTAACGTTAACATTAGCTTTTTCATTGAAGTTCCTGTTGCAGACAGGATTGCTGCAGCTAGTGAAAGGCAAAGGTGATTCAGACACGTTTGGAAACATTCAAATCTATCAGTTTACGTTCCTAAAATGAAACTCGAAAGAAAGAACAGTTTAGGGTTATATACATGAAGATTTGTTCGTGAAATTTCTCTCTCAAATCTGTTGCTGCAACGTACAAATTGAAAAAGTAAACAATAAAATCTTTTTTTACTAACCATCAACTATTATGAAGCATGAAATAATTTTAATATACTGAAATAATTTTAATATACTGACATAATTTACAGCCGTCTACGCAGTAATACGGTTCAGGTTCGATATTTCTATTTTCTCGTGATATAATAATCGACTCATATTAAAGTGTATAAGTTTTGATAGTTAAGTAGAATTTATATAGTTTATTTAGCTTTTTGTGTAAAATGGCTATTGTCTTTGCTGTATTGTTTGGTATGTGTGGTTTTGAGGATGTGTAGGCCTAGATCTGTTGTAAATTGAAAAGTGTTAGCATATTGAGTAGTATTTATACCTGTTACTGTACAGCTTTAGTACAAGTGTGCTGGTTTCCTGTATTAGTACTGGTTACTATGTAAATATGTTTAACATGTTATGCTATGCTAGATGTGTAGGTAAGTTTTATTTTGTGTGGGTCTCAAACAAGCAGTTGTGCTTTCTGACCCAGTGTTGTTATGGTATGTTATGCCTCATATCTCATAACTATTGCAACTCATACGTCCCTGTGTTAAATTACCAGTTCATCAATCAAATAATGATAGAAATACCTTTATTTCTCGACATATTTTCTTATTTTAATATAACGTAGAGTCTAGAATACAATTTTTTTAATACCCTTGGCGATCCTAAAATTCCACTGCAACCAATCATCAATTATGAATTACTTGTCAAATAGTGGCATCGCAGTCATCCAGTAAATTCAACTAGCCACTTCGACGAGTGAAGAGATTCGGGTTTAGACGGGACGGTCGCTCATTGACATTCATGCCATACTTCAGTTCTAATTGAATTGTACGCCAGAGGAAACCCGTGCTACAAAACTATACCGCTCTTCCCTCCTCTAAAAACAGATACCTGGACATTGAGGAAACGGAAACAGGATGTTATTCAAGAGACGATTAACTCAGATACTGAGGTATTGGCACATCGCTGCAGTATTATCATTTCAGATTTTTTTTTAATTTCTTGATTTGGTCGTCTCTTAAGATGCGTGCAGATGTTGTAAAGTAGCATTAATATATTGAATTATTGCTATGTTTTTTCTATAAGATTTCCTATAAGCGTCGATTGTTTTTAGGAACTATAAAAATATTTAAAGGATATATTAAAAATTGTCCGTGCGCGCAAGCTAAAATTAATTCAATTTCTTCCATCGACAGATCCTCTTCTTTTTTCTTTCTTGTTAAACGATTGCACAGACACTATTCTACTTTCTCGTCATTCCATTCATCTGAAAGCGCAGAAATAATTGTAAGGTTGTAACCTCCCCTTGAGATGTCCCTCACATCATCCTCTGATGGGAATAGGACGTTAAATCTTAGCTGCTTTATATTGGATTGCAAGGCAATAACATACGCTGATTTACACACACACACACACGCACAAACACCCATGCATATACACGTACAACGAAACATAAAAGAGAGCCTAAGCAAAGGTCCTACAATGTGTATCGCTCAACTCATAATATCATCGACAAATTCAATTTCATCTCTCAATCAGCTCTCTCTTTCTCTCTTTCTCTCTTTCTCTCTTTCTCTCTCTCTCTCTCTCTCTCTCTCTCTCTCTCTCTCTCGCTTTATATTTCATCCTCATCTTCTTCTTTCTCTCAGAATAGAAACTAGAACTAGAACAGGACTAGCTAGTCGAAGTACTAGATGGATTAGATCTGTCAGACGGCAGGTCCAATCAGCCACCTAGTGCTCCTATAGGTTAATTAACCTCCATCAAATACTTGACACCACATTAAATACCCTTAACATCGGTATCTATACACATGCCTCTAGAGAACTAATGTTCTCTAGAGGCATGTGTATAGATGCCGATGAGCGAGCCCAGGATTTGAACCTCACACGTACAAACCCACAATTTAACATTTAACTGCTAATACCACATACTCCGCGAATTAATTTACTTTAATTATATTAATTAATTAAGAATATAATGTAAACGTCATTTACCTAAAACAGAGATGTCCAAATTCGAAGATATCGCATATTTATCCGGTAAAATCGCAAAGTGAAACAGTACAAAGTTAACACCGTTTATTAAGAAGAGCTTTAGTTATATATCCAATAGCACTAAACAGATTAGATACTAGAACGTCGTTCAAATTCAACTAAGGTTTCAGTAGCAATGTTCGTTTTTCAACAACTTCAGAGTTACAAGAAATTTTCGATAACTGGAAAATAAATAATTGTTATAATTATTTAAAGGTTAACACGTGATCGTAAGAGACAGTTCTTGAATTTGAAACTAGCTCCTATGCCACATAGGCAGATCACTAAACAACTAGCCAATGACTCCCATCAGCTGACTTCATAATAAATATTTAGATGCTACTATTATTGTTTTTTATTTTTTATTTTTATATGCCTGCAATGAAAAAATTCCTAACAAGAGTTATTGAGAGAAACAAAAAGATGGCGCAGTATAATATAGCATAATAAAGCAGGTATAGCTAATGTTAACGTCAGTTTCCTCACCAGAAAGCGATGTCAGTGACGGGCGAGACCAGGATTTGAATCCCGCACATACAGCTCCGTGGCCGAATATCTTACGATATCGCAACTGACAATAAAAGACAATTTGTAGATGAATTAGTTACTCTTAGTTACTGCTACTGACTGTATCACCTCACAGAGCTTAGGCTCTTTCCTCTAACCCTAACCCTAAACCTAACTCTAACCTAATTCTAACTTAAACCTAACCCTAACCATTACCTAACTGTAACCTAATCCTAACCTAACCCTAACCCAAACCTAAACCCTAACATAGCCCTAATACATAACCTCAACCTAACCCTAACTCAAACCCTATTCCTAACCCTAACCTAACCCTAACCCTAACCCTAACCTAGCCCTAACCCTAACCCTAACCTAACCCTAACACAAAACCTAGCCCTAACCCGAACCTAACCATAACCCTAACCTAACCCTAACTCTAACCTAACCCGCAATATTTTTCTTTACTGTTACCAGCTAAAAGGAATTGGGACAGTTTAAAGGTAAAAAAAGATAAAGGCTGTGCAGAAATTTGGTGTGGACGACATTCTTGTACGGATTTGAAAAGTATAAGCTAAGAAAAGATGATATAAGTAATCAGAAGTATTGAAAATTTGGTTATGGAAGCTCTCTCTCTTATCTCTCTCTCTCTCTCTCTCTCTGTCTCTCTCTGTCTCTCTCACTCTCTCTCTTTCTCTCCTTCTCTCTCTCTCTCTCTCCCTCCCTCTCTCTCTCTCTCTCTCTCTCTCACTCTCTCTCTGACTTGCCTACTATTCGCTTGTTGAGACTTAGAGTGCTGGATGTTAACATGGAAGTCAAATCTAAGATTTGGACGGGATTTCTTGCACTTAATCCAGCAAATCCCCACTGGAATCACTTCTCCACTCGTCATTTAAATGACCTTTTTGTACTTATCTACTATAGTGTATCAAAAGCAAGTCTAAATTTTCATTAAATCTTTTTATTTTTCTGAATTGTGTTTTTATTTGTTATGATTAAGTATTGAAGAAGTATCGTTGTGTGACTGAGATTGTAGTAAGTATTTACCTAGGTTAGGAATACATTAAAATCACACTAGTAATCAATGAATTCTGTAATTTTCATTCTTCAGTTTATCGACGCCGTCGGTTGGCTCATACAGTCTTTACCGTCATCACAATAGTATATGTAGTTTACTTATTGAACGAACAAAAAGCCTAAGCTATTCACTACTGAACCACTCCTAATAACTTGCCATTTAATTGCTAAATAATTAAAACCAAGAATTTTAAATATTACAAGAATCACAATTAAATGGGGTTTCTACAGTTAAGTCTGAGATAATTAATTAATTCAGTATATACATGTAGATATAATTCTATGCAACGAAGTTGCGATAGGAGAAAACTGGAATCGTTTTAAGCTAGAGTTGGGTACTAAGGTGGAGTTATATTAATTGCTTGACAAGCTACGAAATAATTGAGAAAATCAGTCAAAAGAGGTGTTTTAATCAGTAATGAGAAAAAACTTATAGGTTATAAAAATTTTAGACTAGGACTCGATAGTCTGGAGAACATCAGATAGATGGATAGTTAGGGACAAAATTTACAATTAAACAAGAACAATTTAACCTTCTTGTCAAATTTGAAATACAAACTTATATATAAGTATACTTAATTAATATTGGCATAAGCTTTTGAAGTCATTATGCTAATGCCATTAGCATAACAGATAAAATTACGTTATTGCTTATTTGCTTTATAACTTAATTAACTCTTAATATAATTAATATCGTTTAAAACTGAATTTATTGGTAACTATAAAAATTTGCTACACTATTAGAGTGTTGCTAGTGCAGTGTTTAAGTAGTCCACACGTGTTGTTACAGAGAACTGTGTGCCCACAAACAATCCACTGTTCTCACACAGCGCACGTACTGCCACTGATCAGCAGTGACAAAACAGCGGCGTCGTAGCGTCGTAGTGCCGCAGCGTCATAGCGGTGAAACGTTGAAGCGTCGCAGAATCGTAGCGTTGAAGCGTCGTAGAGTCGTAGCGTCGAAGTCGTAGCGTTGAAGCGTTGTAACGTCATAGCGACGTAATGTCGTAGCGTTGAAGCGTCGTAACTTTCTTTCTAACACACTCGATATTTTTGTTCAATCAAAGCTATCCATAATCGGTCTTACGAGGTGGTCACACATTCATATGCTAACCGCACACGACGTAACTTAACTTCTTCAATTGACGCACAACTTAATCATCTGCACTAAATCGCCCCTAATGACAGTACTTAAAGCCTTACACTAAACTACTGGTACGCTCGGAGGTTGGACTTGTTTCAAGTCCTGAGCGATGTACACATTATACAACGTCAATATCTGTCGATATCAACTCTGTGTGTGTGTGTGTGTGTGAGTGAGTGAGTGAGTGAGTGAGTGAGTGAGTGAGTCAGTCAGTGAGTCAGTGAGTCAGTGAGTCAGTGAGTCAGTGAGTCAGTGAGTCAGTGAGTGAGTCAGTGAGTCAGTGAGAGTATGTAATAGAAATAGTGGGAGAGTGAGGGAGAGTGAGATAAAGACTTAGAGAAAAGGAGAGTATATATGTGTATGCATGTGTGTATTAGATATAGAGAGAAGGAGAGCGTGAGAGAGATAGAGAGACAGAGATTAAAACAGAGAGAGAGAGAGAGAGAGATAGAGATTAAGAGAGTGAGAGAGAGAGAGAGAGAAGGGTTATGACGAAGGAATCAAGAGATACATGGAGATAGAAGGAAGGACGAGAGGCTTGAGAAAATGGTAAGAGAATGATAAATGAGTGGACGTATCGGGTGAGGCGTGAACAGCAGGCTGCGAGATGTATGACCAGCAGAGAGAGCGAGAGAGAGAGATAGAGAGAGAGATAGAGAGAGGGAGAGACAGAGAGAGAGAGAGAGAGAGAGACTGAGAGAGACAGAGGGAGAGAGAGAGAGAGACACACACACACACAGAGACAGAGATAGACAGACAGGCAGATAGACAGAGACAGGGGCAAAGAGAGAGAGAGAGAGAGAGAGAGAGTGAGAGATAGAGAGAAAGAGAGAGTGGGAGAGAGAGAGAGAAAGATGAGAGAGAAAAAAAACAGAGAGAGAGAGAGAGAGAGTGAGGCAGAGAGAGAGAGACAGAGAGAGAAATAGAGGGAGAGAGAAAGAGAGTGAGAGACTATAAAGTTGGTAAAAGAGACACGGATATAGAGAGAAGGAACTATGAAAATCTTAATGGATTGGAACAATAACAAAACTCTCAGGTAGATTTTCTTTTCATTCGTCAGCATTGCTTGTATCCAGCTTACATTGAGAGAAATGAAATCGCAGACTAAGATTTCTCGATGATTTTCCTTTGTCTTCTTCAACAACTAACACTTCTTCGACGCCAAATTAATTCTTTTTTAAATGCGCGCCTGTATTGGTGAAGATTTGGTGTTTTGCCTATTATCACTCACTCTTTCTTCAGTGCACTGAGAAGCGGCAAGTTCAAGGTACATATTCATACTCAAAGTCTGCTTTCTCGATCCATACGAGCACTCCTGAGATCAATTTGCACTATGTGCACTAATGTGTTACTACTATATGTACTATGTGTTGCCTACTATATATAACTAATTACACGAAATCAGGATCTGAAACAGTTTCCCGTTGCTATCCTCAGTGTTTCTGCTCTCAATACGTCCCAAGTATTGAGCTGAACGTCTCCTAGCGATGGATTGGTATGGCGATGCTTTGGGCGGATAATTGGCGTCTGATGGAAGCAACGAGAAGAAATTGCTCATTAGGGTTTCGACTTGTTACCCCCCCCCCCCCTCCAATCCATTTCTTGCTGTCAACTCAGATTCGATGTTAAGCCTTTCCCAGTTCTAGAGGAGACCAACCCACCAACTGTCAGTCTGCCATGCTATGCTATGCTATGGTATGCTATATTATGTTATACTATGTTATGCTATGCTATGCTGTGCTATTCTATGCTATTCTATGCTATTCTATGCTATGCTATGTCATGCCATGCTACACTATGCAATGCTATGTTATGCTATACTATGTTATACTATGCTATGATATACTATGCTATGCTATGCTATACTATAGTATCATAGCATGGCATAGCATAGCATGGCATGGCATAATATAACATAGTATACTATGTTATAGCATAGCATAGCATGGCATGGCATAATATAACATAGTATACTATGTTATATTATGCCATGCCATGCTATGCTATGCCATGCTATGATATGCTGTGCTGTGCTATGCTAAGTAAGGCTACCTTAGTGGTTGGAGGCTAAATACAAAAATTTAAATAGAGGAATCGCGATTTGAACAGGATCTCACTCACTGGAAATCACAGCCACTAACCACTAAACCACTGGTTAAAACAATACAAGAGTTGTTGCGTTGCATTTGTCTAAGCGTTGTATTGTATAAAATACGCTTGCACGGTTTGTGTTCTAAGGAAATGTTAAAATATCGTAGTACAGTTCTACAGTTCTCTCCCGGAAGTCGTCTTTTTGATGAACTACTGCAGATTAGCTCTACACTCCGCAACGTCTCAGACATCTGCATGGGGCGAAGAACCCGGCGTTAAATCTGTCGTCGTTATCTTGTTGAAAGTACTGGCTGCTGATCCCAACAGAACTCTGTTAAATATATCACTTTCAACAACAACATCAGCAGGAACAACAACACCAACAATAACAGCAACAACAACAACATCATCAAAAACAACATAAGCGACAACAATAACATAGCAAAGACAAAAATAACATTAGCAACAACTACGACGTCACTAAAAAGATCAACAGAAACAACAACAACATCAGCTATAACGACAACAACATCAGCTGCATCAACAAAGACATCAACAACAGCAACAACGTCAAGAACTGCAGCAACATTAACAACAGCAATAGTAGCAACAACAATAGAAACAACATCAAGAACTGCAGCAACATTAACAACACAACAATATCAGCAACAACAATAGCAACAATCCAATTAGAGGGAACAGTAACAACAATATCTTTAAATGAAACAATAACAACAACAACAACAGGAGGATTTTACAGAAGGATTATTTGGTCAATGGTTAATGGAAGCTGGAATGGGCAGAGTGGAATTAAGGTTTAAATCCATCAGCCGTTCCCAGGAGATCAACAACAGAGTCGTGTTCAAATTAAATCCATAGAATTCACTTCCACCTTAAAACTTTATTCAGTGTACTGATACAATAGATGAGCTTACAAAATCTTATAAGCTGTGTAACTGTCTCTTTCCTGTCCTTTAAACTGGGTTTAAATCGTCCTATAGTTGTACATGTACTCAGGAATCGACTAATGAAGATGCGGTGTCTCTTAGTGCGCTGCCTACTGGCAGGTTCATGGTATATAACGCCTCCACGCTTCTCTGTCTTCCGCTTTCCTCTTCATGTCCACATATGAGTGGGTCTTTAAATCATCTAACATACCTAATCTCGGCCTGCCTCTGCCTCTATTTCCGTCCATTCTGCCTTCTATGACCTCTTTTAATAGACTTCCCCCCTTAGAATGTGTCCTATCCATCTCTTCTTCCTATTTCTTAATACATTTATCATTAGATGCCGAGTATCTGATATTAAATTCTTGAATTCAGGCAACTGTAATTAACTCACCCGGAGACAAATATCATGCTCATAATTAGGATTTTTGAAAACTTGAATAAACATCAACAGTTTGTTCTTTGTCTTTGACTGGAACTGATCATCTACGAACGATATGATAAACGTTAAATAATCGTAAACTACGCCAGACTAGTTGTTCATCATAGTCTATCGTTTAACTAAGTAAGGCTATAGGTAATGTTTGTCAGAGTTATTCAACTACGCTACACTAGACTATTGTATAGGCAATACAAGACTATTCTTTACGCAATATAAGACTAGCCTATACGTAATACAAGACTGTAGTGCAAAACAAGACTATAGTGCAATACAACAAGACTAGCTGTTGTTCAACATTTCTTTGATGTATGACGTAAGATATTCTGTTTCAGCCGGACATCTGTACAGAATCTCACAGCATTTGTACTACAAAGAATTGTTCCATTTCTAAAGATCACTCATTTGTAAACAAGTTGAGACTTCATTTTCAAAGGAATCGTAAATTTTCTAATAGTAGTGTAAGGCAAGTAGTGCAAAGGCATAGGGGGCCACCTCGTCATAAGCAGAATCACCCAAGAATAATGGTATGTCATGTTAGATGATTTAAAGATCCACGCATATATGGACATGTATGAAAGTATTCAAAAGAAAGCGGAAGATAGAGAAAAGTGGAGGCGTAATATACTTGCGTCTGTGCACAGCCTACTGGCAGGTCCAGGGTATATAACGACTCCATTCGTCCTAATTTTCCATTTTCCTCTTGAAGTCCACGTATAGGTCATCTTTAAATCATCTAACACTCCTAGTTCTCATTCTCAGCGCTTCATTAAACATAAAATAAATAAATGCATGCATATCTATGTGTCGCGGTCTGGATATAGAAAATCATTGGGTAGTTGGGAGGAAATCTTGGGCACCTCGCAATCTAAAGACCATGGAGCCGAACCATGAAGCTGATATAGACTGGAGTGCCACAAGGATGCCATGACAATTAAATGTTGTGTTTTCTAGCATTAAAACCTGCACGGGTCTGTTGAAAGTCAAAAGCTCATTCTTTTTCATCAGGATGGCGCGACATATTCTAGCTACCGTCATGAATAGATATATGTATATAATTCAACTCAATACAACTATTCTAGCCTCAAGTATTATTTATTTAATGTTGAACACGACAAATTTCATTAGATTCTTGGATTGAATTTCTGGATTTTGGAATTTGCACCGATTTTTGACCTTCTTTTTGCTTGACGGCTGGATTTTGTCTAAATAGTGCTTGATGTTGTCATTGTTGAATATAGCACTCTATGTTATGTTAGGCCTATATGAAGAGCAAAGCGGAAGATGGAGAACAGTGGAGGCGTAAAATGCCATGGACCTGCCAGTAGGCAATGCACTAAGAAATAAATAGATAGATAGATAGTTACATAGATAGATGGATGGATGAATAGATAGATAGACAGATAGATAGATACAGAGAGAGAGAGAGAGAGATAAATAGAGATAGACAGATCGGGAAAGGGAGGTAGTGTTTAGTGAGTGATGTAGTTTCATTAACGTCAAGTTTTCAGATGTATAAAACTTCGATTGCATAACGACTTGACACACTCGAGCTACCGTTTCCAAGATTAATTTGTTCAGTTTTAATTTACTCCTGGTACTACCACGATTTAACTGAATTTTGCTCAGTGCTATAATTCTTAATTTATAAAAAAATAAAAATTAATAAAAATTGTAGAATACACGTACATAAAGGGTAAATAGGATTGTTTTCTCAGTGAGTGACGCCCCTGCCCAGTAAATGTTAGTCGAAGCTGAGGAAGGTACAGGGGGCTCATCTCGTCATAAACAGAATCCCCCAAGAATAATGGTATATCAAAAGTAATGTTATAGATGATTTAAAGACCCACCCATATGTGAAAATGCAGAGGAAAACGGATGATAGAGATGAGTGGAGGCGTTATATACCATGGACCTGCCAGTAGGCAGTGCACTAAGAGGAAGACACGTACATACCTAATTAGATAATTATTATCATAAAGTAATTTCTAAAGGCCACAAAGAAAGGTGTTTTTGTCTTTTATATATTTACATTTTTCTCCAGCGTATGCAGGATCCCAGGCTCTAACTAATCCAGCACTAGATCCCGACACAAGCCGGGATTAACTTGACGTTTGAAAGAAACTCAAGTGGCAAAGGAGAATTTATACACCACTGTGTCAGCCAGTGAGGTCATGCATAATAGAGCAGCAGCCATTGTGTGAGAACGTCAGCATGGGCCCTCAGCAACTCAGCTCATTTATATAACACTAGAGTAAGGCAGCGTCAGGAGCTAGTTGTTAGGTAGTGTCAGGAGCTAGTTGTCAGGTAACATCAGATGATAGTTGTCAGGTAACATCAGATGCTAGTTGTCAGGTAACATCAGATGCTAGTTGTCAGGTAACATCAGATGCTAGTTGTCAGGTAACATCAGATGCTAGTTGTCGGGTAACATCAGATGCTAGTTGTCGGGTAACATCAGATGCTAGTTGTCAGGTAACATCGGATGCTAGTTGTCAGGTAGCATCAGATGCTAGTTGTCAGGTAACATCAGATGATAGTTGTCAGGGAGCATTAATTGTTATCTGACTCAATGAATTAGCATCTGTTACGACCTTATGATTCCATTACTAGGACGTGATTAGTAAATATGGGCATTTGCCTCGGAAGCAAGTGACCTGGGTTCAAAGCTCAGGTCAGTCAACAACAAATACATATCTCCTATAGACCTCGGACGCTATCACTCAACACTATCAACTGCAAAGATACAATTAATCATGGAAAGGATATTGAAGAGAAGTAAGAGGAACATGTAAAGCAGTCTCGAAGACCAATCACTGCAACAGAAATTGTCATTTAAAAAACTCTGCCATGCAGTTGAGGTTAAAAAGATAATTTACAGTTTAGTGTTTTAGTGTGCTCGCCCGTCACTGACATCGCTTTCGAGTGAGGAAACTTACGTTAACCTTAGCTTTTAAAACTCTTACACTAATTACATTAAGAGATTTTTACTGTTATAAGCCTGATAAACTCCTACTTCATATCGCAAATACAAAAGTTTGATTTTGATTTTATTTCAATTGATTTGGAATACTTAACTCTTCATAGCGCAAATACAACACAAAGTTTTATTTTAATTTTATTTCAACAGACTTAGAACAATTCAACTCAAAGTCTCACGTGTAACACTCAATGCACAGTCTCTATAGACAACATCATAACTTGAATACAAAGCAGCAATAGAAGTTCTGATCTGGTCAGAACTATCATATATCAGGCCTATTTTAGACATTTCAATGAGAGTGTAAATCAGCGAGCAATACAGTGACGATTTAGCATCACGTTACTCCACAGATGGCAGCAGATTACAATTTACATTAAATTTGGCTTCATAAAGAGTTTGACACAGAGTAGAAAGTTGTATTAGCAGGTTACTATAGACATTGCAAAACAAAAGGTCCTTTTTATAGTAATACTTACTTTTAAGTATTTACATAATTTACACAGTTATTGGTCACACAGTATATACTTATGCAGATTTACAATTGAATAGAGCACACGATCACTATAACGCAATGCAATCATTGGTTTTAGACTCAGATGGAATTCATCGATTGATTACAATAGTTTACAAGTCGCATACAACTGACGGTGAATGACACAGAATGACAAGTGACTACAGCTGACTGGTGATAATCATTGACAATACTTCACAAATGATACTGTGTTCAATTGATATCGTGCACAACTCCGCATATGAGGTTATCCCAGTGACAGTGAAAATCCTTAGCACATTAAACAGGCTCCTGCACGTAATGGTTACAATCCATTTGTGAGAGTATCAGATGACAATAGTGATGGAAATATAGCCATTTAAAATTACGCTCGTGAAATGAATACAGAGATGAAAAATAAAGAATTAACGGCACTTTAGTAGTATGCTGCACCCACTTTAGTATACCTTACCTACCACTTTAGTATGCCGCACCTACTATAGTATGCCACTTTAGTATGCTGCACCTACTATAGTATGCCACTTTAGTATGCTGCACCTACTATAGTATGCCACTTTAGTATGCTGCACCTACTATAGTATGCCACTTTAGTATGCCGCACCTACTATAGTATGCCACTTTAGTATGCCGCACCTACTATAGTATGCCACTTTAGTATGCCGCACCTACTATAGTATGCCACTTTAGTATGACACACCTACTATAGTATGCCACTTTAGTATGCCGCACCTACCACTTTAGTATGCCGCACCTACTATAGTATGCCACTCTAGTATGTCACACCTACTATAGTATGTCACTTTAATAAGAATTCAGTTTCCCTCCTCACAATCTGATCGACTAGATGATGTCTGGAGTGAAATGAGACGAGCTGTTGTAAGACAATGAAGCAGAATGTTTAGAAGATGACGATGGTGATGCTATCTATCAATGATGAAGATGACGATGATGAAGATGATAATGATGAAGACGACGATGAAGACGACAATGATGAAGATGACGATGAAGATGATGAAGACGAAGATGATGATGTTGGTTAGAACTCCTTCTGCTTACGTCATTCTTATGCTCTGAATCAGCTGGAATATGGCTGCATCGAAACAACAAAATATTATCTATTAAAACAGGCAAATAAAAATAAAAATCACTGGATAGTTCGTAATAATTGACAAGTTTCTCACATGATTATATTCATCAGAGAGCAGTACAATAAAATCAAAAGTTGGAAATGTTACCACTTTATCGATGCCTAACTAAGACAACCCGTTCAATTGACTAATAAAAATTAGACAGCAACATTGAGCCTGCTTATTAAGTTATATTAACATTGTACAAGAGCATCTATAGTAGATCACATTACATTATATAAGTGTATAAATTACAGTAACAGCAGCTACAGCAACAGTAGCTACAGCAAGCCACAGCCAATAACAGCCACAGCTACAGCAAGCTACTACAGCAACAGCAGCTACAGCAAGCCACAGCAGCTACTACAGCAACAGCAGCTACAGCAGTTACAGCAAGGTACAGCAGCTACTACAGCAACTACAGCCAGCCACAGCAGCTGCAGCAAGCTACATCAGCTACTACATTTACAGCAGCTACTACAGCAACAGCAGTTACAGCAGCCACAGCAGCTGCATCAAACCACAGCTGCTACTACAGCTATAGCAGCTACTACAGCAACAGCAATTACAGCAAGCTACAGCAGCTACAGCCAATCACAGCCACAGCTAAAGCAGCTACTACAGCTACAACAGCTACTACAGCTACAGCAGTTACAGCTAATAGTTTTCTACTCACCCGACCCACAGACTACAAATATGAAGAGTCCAAGCAACCAAGGGCCCACTGGTAACTTCTCATCTTCTGGTTTCTGTATCAATCAATCAATCAGTCAATCAATCAGTAAGGCAGTTCTTTAGTCAATCAATCAGTCAGTTTTTAGTCAATCAATCAATTAATCAATCAATCAATCAGTCAGGCAGTCCTTTAGTCAATCAATCAATCAATTAATCAATCAATCAGTCAGGCAGTCCATTAGTCAATCAACCAATTAATCAATTTTTAAAAATTGAATAGCTACATATGCCTTGAATTAGGGCTTTAATGCTTAATGCAAAATGCAATGTTTTAATATTTAATGCAACACTAATGCTCTAGCTAGTATTAATTTTGTTCAACGTTCTAGGTAAGAAATCAATAAGAAAATCTACTCTTCTGCATCAACTAACCACATTTAATCAATCAGTCAATCAATTTTTCAACTAATCAGTAGTTATAAATTATAGTTAAGAGTCTAAATAAACAATATGCGAGTCACAAACTTCGTACCCATGTTTATCTGCAACATTTGAACGGGGTAAAGATATGAATATTACTAATTAAATATTTTGTCTTACTTATAAAATTTAGCAAATTTTAGGTAATGTTAGGATTGCAATTAGGCCAATGTGAATCACTGCTGTAGCCCTTCCTCAAAGCTAGTCAAACACAGGTAGGAAATTAATATTTAATCACCTTTCTCGGTAACATATGGATTTGACGTTTTTCCAATCTTCGTAAAACCCAGTAGTAAAGTTCGCAGTATTACCAATTAGAAATATTCTCAGATATGAATAATCTAAGAACACACGAAACCTTAGCTTATATTGTGACATACATAACTCTAATTATTTTTACAATAGCCTTAAAAAGTGAAACGTGTCAAACTAGGCAGTATAGCAGTAGGCAAAGAAATACGTACCAGGGATTTAGGAACATTTCCTCGATTTGTTACATTTTTGCTGTGTTTCTCATTCGCCAATCGCATCTTCTGTTTGGGAGCCATTTTGTTAGATGACTGATAGGGAATTTAGAATTAGGAGAGAAAGATTAAGTAGAATTTCTTCACAAAACAACAACAAAGCTGTAGAGTTGTCAACTAAGAGCACGTCATCAAAAGCCGCATCGTCGGAGTGTCCGGATTGTCGAAATGTATAATTTGCATTTTTACAACAACATCAACATCAACAACAGAATTTGAGTGCTAAAATTTAAATAGAATTTGCCGTCTTTGAAAACATCGAGCACTGTGGTATCAATCTAACCTCTTGAGCAGGGTGTGGGGTCAATAATAGATTAAATTTAATATTGAACTTATAAAAACTGACATTTATAACCTGATAGTTGAAGAACCGTGGATATTTAACAGGAATATAGTAATAGTCTAATCAGCATCAAACTTTCAATCTGTGAAGTTTATGATGGAAAACAACTTTAATGCATTTAACAGACATCTACAGTGCAACAGTTAAACGTAGGCTACAGTGAATATAACTGTGATCATTTACGATGAAGATTCATGAAACATACAACTTTTAGTACCAATTAAGTGTGCTTTCCGTCCAATCCTCTAAATATCTGAGAATTATTTTCTTTCTGACGAGCTCTACTGGGAATTGAACCCCGGACCTTGCGAACAGCAATTTGAAACGTCATGACCTTACCTAAGTCATACGCTTACGTGTCACAGAGTTTTAATTAAAACTTTTTTCTGCAGTAGACTATACATACATACATATATATATATATATATATATATATATATATATATATATATATGGTTATATATACACTGTATATATAACCACTACAATCACATCCAGGCCTCATGCTTCACTTACAAAATCTTGACATGAAAAATCAGTCAACTCTCAATTGAACTTCCTTCAATACGAAGAGTAGAAGTTATTTTCAGTAATAATCCCCCTATTGATTGTGAGAATTGATGACTATACCTTGGATGTTATATTCGCCACAGGACAACTTCTCGATCAAGACGGCTTAACAATTGGTTAAACAAAATACACCACTAATTAAGTTACTAAATTTTGGTTCGTATTTTTTAGAGAATAGCTTTCAGTATTATGCTCTAGTTTTCAGAATTGTGTTCCAACAAAGAATTCAAAATTAGAACTCTTGTTATTTTGACTATTCTAAAGTTCAGCAGACTCATCATAATGACCGTAACAGTCGTATGTTAATTATAATTATAAAAATTATAAAAATTATAAAAATTATAAAAATTATAAAAATTATAAAAATTATAAAAATTATAAAAATTATAAAAATTATAAAAATTATAAAAATTATAAAAATTATAAAAATTATAAAAATTATAAAAATTATAAAAATTATAAAAATTATAAAAAAAATTATAAAAATTATAAAAATTATAAAAATTAAAAAAATTATAAAAATTATAAAAATTATAAAAATATATAAAAATTATAAAAATTAATAAAATTATAAAAGTATAAAAATTTATAAAAATTAATAACAATTTTAAAATTAAAAAATTAGAAAAGTATAAAAATTATAAAAATATAAAAATTATACAATTTAAAAATTATAAAATTATAAAAATTATAAAAATTATAAAAATTATAAAAATTATAAAAATTATAAAAATTATAAAAATTATAAAAATTATAAAAATTATAAAAATTATAAAAATTATAAAAATTATAAAAATTATAAAAATTATAAAAATTATAAAAATTATAAAATTTCCCAACTAATATTAGAGAGATAGGCTCAGTTTGTTACACAGATTGAAATAAATTGCATCATGTACATGTCATATCATGTACTCCCTCGATTGATCGTAATAAAGCTGGTAGAGCTACCGATAACGTCAGTTTCCTCACTCGAAAGCAATGCCAGTGACGTCTCAATATCACTTAATATATAGCATTCATGACAATAGCACTTAGTATACGCCATTAATGTGTGTATACCGGCAGAGTGGATCTGAGATTGTAATCTGAATGTCTCAATAGCGCAATGGTTAGAGGTGCAGATAACGTCACGAAGTTTTAAATGACAGATCCTGAGGTGAAATGAACCCTCGCGGGTTCGATTCCCGGCCGCACTGATCTGAGAGTTAAATCTCGGGCATTCACTAGACTGTCTACACGGAAAATGGACAAAATTGCCTAACGGATTTAACATATGGTATTAAAAGTGATAGATATCAACGTAGTTGATCATTTCACTATAATGTGTGTTATTATCTGAGATGTCCTTCAGGAATTCAAACTCATCGAATTTTCATTCCTGCACTTTAAGGCCCGTATTTTAGACTAGAAACTCTTTAAAAATTCTGAATTTAACAAGAAAATAATTTTCAATCCAAATTTTTTGTTCACTATACAAGTAAATATATAACATCCGCGATTTTTTACTAGGACACCACATCGTACGGTCACGTGATGAAACATTTGCATTAAACGCAAAAAAGAAGCAAAAGTTAGCAAAGTGGGTCAACTAACTTTTCTAAGCGTGACGGGCGCGGTTGTGTAAAAACTTCCATTGAAGTGAAGAGATTATAGCCACATTTGTAAGATTAAGAAGAATGTTTACATCGAGGAATGAAGGAAGGAGTACCATTGCAGGAAGAATGTAGATACTGTACAAAACACAATGTAAATAACTGGCATAATTTATGCCAACTCCCCCTAAATCTTTCCCTTGCTCTGATCTACCCTCTTCCCTAACTCTTCTGTTCCACTGCTGCTTCCAATTCTGTTTTATACGAGATCTTCCTCTTTTAGTTCTAGTTTACTTTAAAAAAAACATAGTATACATCTGGGTTTTTTTAAAATACTTGTATACGAAGCTAGCAGAATAAATCGATATGTTCTCTTTTAGGTAAATCCAGCATAGTAGGTAGAAAAAAATTTCTCATCGTGATTTATAGCATCTTATTTGACTGCTTTTTATCACCGGACCGGCACCGTTTAGAATCTATTTTTCTTTCTCTTTAACACATGTTTTACAAATTACGTGGGTGAAACGATTTGTAGTGACATGCAATGGTGGCAGGTGGCGTCACTGACATCATACTTTACGAAGAAACTGACGTCAAAACTCACTTTTAGTGTTGTTATTATTTTGCTTATATTCATTTAATTATTTATTTTACCCCGGGTGTAAAACACCAGAGGATTGATAAAAATAATTCGAGCAATACGTGCTGAATCGCCGCCCGGCTACTCGAGGTCATCTATAGCGGCTTAAGAGAATTGCTGATGCAGACTGCATTAAATTTTTTCAAAGTCATGGCGAGCCTTTGCTAAAGAAAAGAGGTCTCTCTTATTATTATTATTTATTATAATTATTATTTTATTTTATCCAAGGTGTAAAGAACCCGAGATTTTATAATGACGATTCAAGCAATACGTGCTGAATCGCCGCCCGGCTACTCATTATTATTATTTTTTCTTCTTTTTCTCATATTATTATTACTATTATACTTTTTATTAGTATAATTAGTATCATTATACTAATTATTCTTATTATTCTTATTATTCTTATTATTCTTATTATTCTTATTATTCTTATTATTCTTATTATTCTTATTATTCTTATTATTCTTATTATTCTTACTGTTCTTATTATTTTTAATGTCCTGGGCTGTATAAGGCCCTGGGCTAAAATATAAGATAAAAAAGACTTTATTTAATTAAATTGATTATTATTATTATTATTATTATTATTATTATTATTATTATTGTTATTCATTATAAGACCTGTGAGCTTTAAATGTATTCACCATGCAATGGAAAATGAGTAATTTTTATATCAGAATTTGGCTAATTATATGGTTCATTCCTGCTACCCATATAGTTAAGACTGGTCGCGTAAAAACGCTACAGAATAGAAAACATAACATAACATCAACTAAAGTGCTGCTGCCGTACATGCATGTATAACATAGACCACTACTGAGAAAAATCCAAGCTGGTGAGCAAAAACTCCAAAACAGTGCAAATTTGAAATTTCACAAAATCCCCGGCCAAATATATAGGGAATTTTAAAAAAGGCCAAATAAACATAGCTATTCATACCCTAATAAAATTTGATAAAATCATGTCAAATAATTTTCTCTACAATTAAATTAAATGAAAAAATAACATAAAAAAGTAACATAAAAACGCAGGTCTAGGCCTACTTGTGTTTTCTTTGCTAACGTGTTTTTTGCTCTCGCGGTTCTCTATCGACTAAAAATTGAGTTTTTTATACTATTTAATAAATTAACAATATAGCATTAATTGTTTTCAAAGACTGTCGTTTATCTTTCACTGTTCGCAGGTGTATGCACTACAGAGGTTAAAGTTGGGGGGGGGGGGGGGGGGGTCGCAATGGAACTGCTTTCTCCTAGCTCTAATTTTTCTGGGGAACGTTTCCCATCTAAGGGTCATATTAGAGACTGTGAGACCTAGATTATAGGGGGACGCGAAAAACTCTGACCGTTCCGCTATTTCTCAATACTGCATGAGTGTAGCTACTAGCTAATTATAGTAACAGTTGTTGAGTGACTCATAGCTACGCCTAACATACGATGAAATCTCGGCCGTTGTAGAATCGTCTCGCTTCACTGAATGGAAGCCGCACTTTCTGCGAGTCAAAATAACGGTCAAATTTTGACGGAAAACCCCACAGGTATTTCCTGCAATGAAATAGCTACGTGACTAAAGCGCTTGATTCAATCGCGTCTGAAGGCGGATTTAAAAGTGGGAGTATAGGAAGCAGAACTCGATGACTCCATACAATCTTGGCAAAATAAGTCAACCAATCGCGGAAATTACAGATGAAAACTGTACTTGTGGTTGATAATTTGTGATGAATTGCTAAACGTTTGCTTTAGCGTTAGGTTAACTAACGTTAAGGTTAATAACGGTTGGAAAATATCTTTTATAGTTTGTAGGACTACCTATTCGTCAAAAGTTTTCGATGGCGTTTGGAGGAGTGATCGTGTTCCGGGTGTTAGAACAGAACCGCATTATAAGGGTATATAAATCGAGCCCCAGACGATTGAAGTATGAAAATACATTGAGACCTGAAAGCGATAGAAAGAGATAGATATAATTATTATAGAGTGAAATAACGATTCTATAAGTAACTAAAGTTAACTGGTAACGAACGATTAATAAATATATCTAACTAGTCAATATCTCGTAAAACTTTAAATAAAACGTATCTAGTCAAGATAAATTTAAATTATTAACAACAAGGAATACATACTCATAAACAACCAGCAGGATTTGTGGAAGAGACACCTGCACTGTCGAGCAGTTGAAACAGCTTCATCTTGAAGTACACCTAGTGAAAACATAGAAGTTTAAGAAGGATTTCTGAGTAGATCAACCTTTAGCAAGGTCAGACTTCAATAACAACTGAGAAGAACACTGAAGATCAAGGTGTATCATTGATAAGCTCTAAGATCTAGAGAAGCTCTACAAAACAGTTATATTTATATCTGTAAAAGACCTCTTATTACATTGACAGAATCTCTGCCTATTATCAAATCTCGTGATAAGAAGTTGGTATTTGTCCATTTCTTCGACTGAAGTGGAATTCTGCACACAGACGTAAGTGTCATGGCTGGTCAATGCTGTAACGCTCTAAGACCTTTTTCTCAAAGAAACACCAGAACTTATTTCCATATCTTAAATCTGATTCTGGTTTTTATTGTAATGACTTCAACAGCAGCCGCTCTTCACCTACCTGTAGATCTCACAGAGGTTCAGATCAGCACGACTATTGGTTCATCCAGTGAGTCCAATCCAACCAATGAAATCATCTCTACCTCAACACAGCACGATGATTCTACCACCATAACACCAAGAACCGTCAACACAACAGATGGCTCCACCAAACCAACACCCAATCCAGCCATTTCCATCGACCTCGTTGAATCCGCTCAACGTTCCAGAAGAGTAGAGCGCAGTTCTTTCCCTACCACCCAGGACACTATATCTCTTCTACAGCGCACCACCCATAACTTACAGTCGAGGTCTGTATGTCGATGGTTCTACACCAACAACGTAGACAACGACCGCCTGCCGGTGGAGCTGCCCGAGGCTAGGTGCCTCAACTCCGGGGTGACGAGGTCAGCGAATGTCTGCGAGGGGGTCATGTACAGCGTGCCGGTGAAGAGAAGGGGGGTGGACGGGGCCTGGTTTGATGATCAGCAGCTGATCAGGGTGGGATGTACTCTCGCGGTACCTCTCTCTCAGTTCTAACTCCCAGGCAAAGGTTGGGTCGTGCTTAACAGTAATCTCGTAAGATTTACGGGTTTCCGCCAGAATATTCGTTTCGTTACAGATTTATATTGTGTTATGTCTTAGTTCATAACACAATATAATTTATTTCGTAGGTCCTAGTTACATCATTCCAAACATACAAGTCGCTTTTAGATTACTAGCACACCTTCAATTAAGATGATTAATTATCTCGTCTTAAAGACTATTCCTTAGCAACATATCATGTGGTAGTGAATTGTGGTAATACATGACGACATCATATAATGTAAAGCAATCGGTGTAATTGAAAAAGTCGTTTGAGATAGAATTCGTTTGCCTTTTCGAGGCAATCGGTTGGTTGATCGATTGAATTCCCTCATGTGATCATGAAGGAAGTTTGCTGGTGTAAATGTGTCCAAAAACTACGTCCAAGATACCTTGGACGTAGTTTATGACATAACAAATTCCAAAAGAATCAGAGTACATTGTATCTTAACAAATTGATGGTTGTTGTATAATTGGGACCTGGCTACTGTTTAAACTCCGAGTTTTAGTTTGTATTAACTTGTCTCCAACACATTGCTTCTCATATCATGACCACCTGAATATCGTTCATAATACTGATGGTTTTCTTCTGCAATTTTGCATTCGCTGACATCATCTTCATGTACTGACGTCATTTCGAATATACTGACGTCATCATTTACGTACTGACGTCATCTGTCACGTACTGACGTCATCTTGAATATAGTGACGTTATCTTGAATGTAGTGACGTTATCTGTCATGTACTGACGTTATAATTCATTAGACCTCCTGATGACATCTATTATAACGCCCTGCACGGATTGCCTAATTCTTGCCAAGTGTTACTTTACCAGCTTTATTAATACTGTACATTTTTTAGAGTAGTGCTATTTTTAGTGTTATTTATTTAACTTGCCTAAAGAATATTTATCAAACTGACTGATATGTGTTTGTATGCTTATCCATTGTAAATGTTATTTGTTAAACTGATTTATGTGTTTTTATGTTTACTAATTGCACATGCTATTTATTAAACTCACCGATGAGTTTATGTATTAATTATTTGCAACCATTATTTATTAAACTCAGTGATATGTTTTTGCGTAATTATTGATTTTAGTTGTTATTTATTAAACTGACAGATATGTGTTTACGTGCTTTGTAATTTTACTTGTTATTTATTAAATAGTCATTTCGTTCAGGATACAGTATAAACTTATATTGTCGTCAGAAAACAAAAGGAACATAAAATTCTGATGTAATTTTATCACGCTATGAAGCATGTTGTTGTACTGTATTGCTCTGGTGCCCAATGCACATATTTGTGAATTTGTGATAACTGAATAGCCATAAATAAATGTCCTACTAATATTTATTAAAATTGTTAAAGAATTTGTTTTTGTTATTGTTGGACATGATACTGCAAGTGAGATTACAGAGCAAGCCCGGAATTCTAAATGATAATAAATTATAATTCAATGTGTACAATATCGCCATCTGATGAATGAGATACAACTATAAAATAAAAAAAGATACAAGATACAACGTTATATCATCGTAGAGAGAGAGAGAGAGAGAGAGAGAGAGAGAGAGAGAGAGAGTGAGAGAGAGAGAGAGAGAGAGACAGTGAGTGAGAGAGAGAGAGAGAGAGAGAGAGAGAGAGAGAGAGAGATGCATTAGACCGACCATTCATTAGATAGCATAATACATAAGCACTTAATACCGACAGATCAAAAATAATGAGATTTATTTGAAGATGATCACATAAATATTCTTAAACTACAGATCAGAGAAGTTCATAGTATAATAGACGTTAAATAAACAAATCAGACAGAATCGAATTACCATAACATAACATTACAGAGTCAGGAAGCAATTATGTGCTTGTTTAAGACTCATCAGGCTCTTAACTAAAACCAATTAATATAAATCAAATCATACAGACTTAATGTCAACATGTCAAATTTATACGTAGCCTATGCATAACCCTGAACATGCAATTAGCATCTAATTTACATGTTCTTAGCATCTAATTTACATGTTCTTAGTATCTAATTTACATGTTCTTAGCATCTAATTTACATGTTCTTAGTATCTAATTTACATGTTCTTAGCATCTAATTTACATGTTCTTAGCATCTAATTTACATGTTCTTAGCATCTAATTTACATGTTCTTAGAGCCTGTGTCGGTCTAAATACACGCAGAGAGGCGAGATAACGGAAGAATTAGTTAAGCAGCTTACTCCAAGTTCAGTATCCTCCTCACGGTCTACTGTTATTCATTTCAAAAATAAAAAGTTTAACTTCCTGGTCATCATCTCAAGATGATATCAGGTACTTAGGATAGTATTCACAATACTACCTAGATAGACATCCCCTCAAAGCATCTTCAAGTATAAAAATTGCCTGACTGTCTTTTGATCACCGGACAGGCACCGTTTAGGATCCTTTTCTTTCTCTTCAGCACATGTTTTTTCAGATCGTTTGTTGTGAATTGATTTGTAATGACATGTGATAGGGGACATTCCTGACGTCATCCTTGTAAGAGGAAATGGACGTTAAACTTTTATTATTATTATTATTATTACTTATCAAATGCATAGCCTGTAGGCCACATTTCATTGCATAGGCAGCAAGAAGAAGGCTATATTCTTACATCCAGCAATCGTTATTCGACACTTGCATGGATTAGCCGCTCTGAGATTAGAACCAAAGATCTACTGATAAAACAAATCGAATGATTTAACGTTCTGTTAATCCAAAATCCAAAAATTAATTTTTTAGAAAAATTACAACACGATTACAAGAGATAGAAATAAGATACAGCAGCATCGAAGTATACAGATCATAAATAAAGGATAAGCAATCACTAGTGAATGATATTACAGAAACATGACAGACCACCATCGAGTTATTTCTTCGATTAATTAAGATTTAAATCTGCAATAACAAGTGTCAGAATTTTGGCCACCATTCAAACTGACACATTTGAAAATCTCTTCAATGCAACAGTGCGCAGAAAACAGTCCAAAACATCTTTAGACATACATGAGCTGGTCATGGACACTTACTCCACGCTGGTGCGCAATAGTGAACACTAAGCACTGGACCACTGATCGAAATATCTACGCAACCAGTATCTCTCTCATCGGTCAACTGTAATTTGAGAGACCAGTGATAATACAAAACAGATACAGTAGAATTGATTCTGCAGCAGCCATAATTCCATCCATATTCGAAATGTATTCCAACTGTATTCCACCTATATTCCATCCGTATTCCATCAGTATTTCATCTGTATTCCATCTTTATTCCAAGCTGCTACAGAGAATCCAACCAGCTACAAAGAATCGATTTAATAAGCAAAACTGTGTTATCCATTACTCTCATACTCTCTATAACATGCTATTGTATTGTAGTCCTACGCCCACACACAACGTTACAGTAAGCACCGATACGTGTTCAACTCGATTAACGAACAACAAAAATCCAATAATTATATTTTACAGTCGGTAAAATACTGTGTGAAAAAATGCAAAAGTTATCAACTCACTCACATGTGCAGCACAAATGGGTTGTGATCATCAGAATTGTCTGAGTTAACATTCAATACACGCTGGTCCAAACTATTTTACGTAGAGAAACTTCATTTAAGTCGTTTGCAACTACGTCTACTGCATCGCTCAAATACATCTTACTAGATCTCGCAGAATACACTGAAATACGTAGAATGAAGTATATCTCTACGCAAAGAAACTAACGAAAACTAAAATACAAGTCTGATACAAATCTCTTCTCGTTTACGCCTACTAATGGGTCCAACCATTCGTAGCTGATCCCAACCCTTGGGTCCAACCATTCGTAGATGATCTCAACCCCTGGGTCCAACCATCCGTAGCTGATCCCAATCATTGGGTCCAACCATTCGTAGCTGATCTCAACCCTGGGGTCCAACCATTCGTAGCTGATCTCAACCCTTGGGTCCACCATTCGTATCTAATCCTCTCTCTCTCTAGAAACTCTTTCTATAACGGCTACTAGACCCCCCCTCTCCCCCTACCCCTGCTCCCCTTCCACCTATATACTCCCTCACCTCCCCCGCTCTATCCTGCTCGTTATACTCCACCCAGTTCAGCGCCACTGGGGCTGACAACATCTCGTCCGTAAGCCCAAAGGCCTCGGTCAGGGCCAGACTGTCCGGGCCTAGCTCCACGCACGTCTCACGGGCTAGCGGGGCCACCGCTGCGGCCGTCTCCTTCGTCAGGACCCCGTCAACCAGGAACTCCCCCAGGTCTCGCTGGAGGATGTCGAGCACGTAGAGGCGGTGGAGACGCTTGAGGACGGGGTGGAGGGAGGAGTCAGCAGCCTGGGCTGCCAGGATAAAACTCTTGCTGAGCAGAAGCTCTCCGTAAGCTCTTCCCGCTGATTGGACGGTGTCCGAGTGCTCGAACATCCAGGCGGCAAAGATTCCCTCGCGGCTGATTCGCTTCATGGCTCGGCCGAGAGTTGTGTAGAGAGCCTCTTCGCGCTTGATGAGCAGCGCGTGTAGGGTTAGGTTGTCGGTGAGGTCAGCGTTCTGAGTGTTCACTCCCTCGGGCATTCTGAATGGTTTGTACTTGGCCAGGCGCTCCTTAGCTACCTAAACAACAGCAGCATTACAACGTGTATGAAAAAGTCCTTAGCTACCTGTACAACAACACCGCTATCATCATCATCATCATCATCATCATCATCATCTTCCCTTGAATCCTAGTTTAACTATGGTCGGGATACGAATAGACTGCCTCAAATTCTCTCTGTCCTACATCACATCGTCAGTCAATCCCCTATTTGAGACTACAACAACACCGCTATCACGTGTAAGAAAAAGTTCTCAGCTACCTGCACAACAACAACACCGTTACCACGTGTAAGAAAAAGTCCTTAGCTATCTGAACAACAACAACACCGCTATCACGTGTAAGAAAAAGTCCTTGGCTACCTGCACAACAACACCGTTACCACGTGTAAGAAAAACTAATTTTAACGTCAGTTTCCTCACTCGAAAGCGATGTCAGTGACATCGATGTATTGGTAAAAGAAAATGGAATTTAAGTTTTGAAGTCTGCGGCGTTACGAGTAGCTGAAAGGAAAGCTACAGAAAGGTCAGCAGTATTTTGTATAAGTTATGACACTAAATGCGCCTATGCTCCAGAAATTGCTGCAAAAATTTAAACAAACGGAAATGTCTCAAAAAGGGGATTGACTGATCAATGGATGATATGATGTAGGACAGAGAAGATTTGAGACATTCTATTCGTATCCAGACCCAGGTTAAACCGGGATTCAAGAGAAGGTGATGATGATGATGATGCTATATGTACTAAGTTCAACACATTTAATGAACACTTTGGCAACTTAATCTCAAAAACATGTGAAGTTATGCGCAGCATACGAGAAAATTAACAATAATTTGGCACAGTAATTATTAGTCAAGTGTACTAATATTAATTACTGGTCAGTGTACTATACCAACACAAGTGCAATACTAGACAATGTACTAGAATAATAAAAGTTCAAAGCTATGCACTGTACAACACTGAAAGTAAATCTCACATAAACATTAACAGAAGAAACTAGTGAGCACTTGAGAGAATATATTATTATTATTATTATTACTATTATTACTACTATTAACAATGAAAACTTAAATCACTGTGTCATTACCAAACTCGGTCTTCCAGACTACTTAATATAACTTAGGAGTTCAAACCTTCTGCATGAGCACACTACTATCGCCCTCTGCTGTCACAGCAGCGTGTGCTAGACCCAGGAAGGTACCGAACCTGCTGCATGACAGATACCCCTGTCCCCCGCACCTCTCCCTAGCCGTGCTGACAGCGGTAGTGGCGTGCCACGCAGCGAGGGGTTTTATAGCACAACACATGGTAACAATCTCAGCGTGTTCAGAGCCGTCTGACTTCTGGAGGGACCAGCGGTCCTTGACGTAGTTCAGACCAAACACGATGGCGTAGGTGCGAGCGAGGAGGGGGAAGAGAGAACGCTGCTGCAGCTGGTAGCTCAGGATAGGGGTGTCGGACTTACCACGAGGTCCAACCGTTAGACGAGTGCATGCGTATCTTATAGCTACGATTAATCAATCAATGAGAGATACATGTATTTATTTCAGCATCAACACCAAATCACTGACAAACACAAATAGAAATAAACATTTAAATGAAATAAAATAGAAAATTTCCAGAAACACAGGATAGCAAACAGTCTGTAAAACTAGAACAACGGCCGTCACGAAAGATGATAAACATCTTATATAGCTGACCTATAACTATACTGATGTCATGTAAAATGCAAAATTAACTGAAATATAAACGTATCTCAAATTAATGAACAAACTAAAAGAAAGGAAAATAAATTACAATTTAATCTGATTAGAAAGCAGTGAGCTAAGTAACAATTCTAGCTGGACATTAGATCAGTATCATGTGACTTTAATTAATCAGTGGTCAGTATCACGTAGCTATAATTAATCAATGGTCAGTGTCATGTAGCTACGATTAATCAATGGTCAGTGTCATATAGCTACAATTAATCAATGGTCAATATCTAATATCTAAGGGCATTTACAAAAGAATACTAGTAACAATAATAATAATAATAATAATAATAATAATAATAATAACAATAATAGTAATAATAATGACAATAATAGTAATAATAATAATAATAATAATAACATTTCACATGCTACCTTGTTGCGGAATACACAGATATATCGTCAATGATGCATTTTATAGAAATAAAAATGTTCGTTGGTTTAGCACAAAAAAAAAATTAATAAAAATAATAACAACATCAATAATAATACCGGCTTAACGTCCACTTCCTCACACAAGCACAACGACAACGCTACAGACCTATCGCTAGCGAAGCCTTCGTTGCCCCAAGAGCCATAGAGGCTATACAGATCCTGCCAGACATTAGCTGATCTGCCACAGCCAGGAACCTAGCCCTCGCTCCGTCCACCACCGACGTAAAGCTGCCATCTGGTGCCACGTCTGAGTAGCGGTTGAGCAGGGCCTCTCTGGGTACGTGTACGTCGCTGAAGGCTATCCGGGCGTTGTCGACCCCGTTGAGGCCCATCTTGTGGCCCATGTCATAGATGAAGACCCCCGGGACAGGGCCTAGGGCTTCGTCGCGGATTCTGACGACGAAGCAGTGGATACCGTGGTTGACTGAGTCCAGGATGAGTTGAGCGAACACGATGCAGTGCTTGGCGTGCACCGCGCCGTTAGTGATCCAGAACTTGTGCGCGAGCGGAGTGTCGCAGTTGATTACGAACTCTGTGGATGTAAGAGTAGTTGATACAAAGATAGATAGTGCATAGTTAGAGAAAGTAGCGCTAAAATAGTTGATAGAAGGTTGAGTTAAAAACTTAAAATATAGGGTGTCGCATAAGTTCGTATACCGTTTTCAAATTGCAGTAATTCGGCTAGTAAAGGTCGCATGTTCATAAAATTTCGTATTCGTGTATAATAGATGTGAATTAGATGTTGGTGCAAGTTTATTTTCATTAGACCTGGAAATGACGTCACACGGCGCTGTCGCGCAATGTGACCCATTTTCTGACTGGCGCAGCTAGAGACACGCTGTGGCTGCATGCAGCGCGTGCCTGGAAATTACCTGATGTTGTCGTCCAGGACCGCAGTCAAGGCTAATCAACGTGTCAATGTTATTGTTCGATGAGGCCGCGTATAATTTATAATATGGATAAAATTAAAATAATACAATTACGTGCACAGGCAGTAGTATTGGCTAAAGAAGGATATTCGCATAAATGTATTGCACAAAAGTTAAATCGGAGTAAGTGTTGGGTTACGAAGTGGGTAGGTCGAAGCAAATTTGACGAAAAACTAGTGGATATGAAACGTAGTGGACGTCCGAAGATACTGTCTAATACAGCCAAGCGTCTCATCCAATCCGCAAAATACAGACGTGGACAGAGTTTGCGCCGTATTTCAAATCAACTGAAAATTCGTAATGAACGTGCTTCTAAGGACACAATTCGCAGATACATGGTTAATGACCTGAAGTGGAAGAACTGGCGTCGCAAAAAAATTCCACTGTTGACTGATGCTCACAAGGTGAAACGTATTAAGTTTGCGCGTGATCATCGTAATTGGACTGTTCAGGATTGGTCAAATGTTCTGTTTACTGACGAGTCACCCTTCAAAGTGTTTTACATACCCAATCCCAAGAACGACACTGTGTGGGGATCACAGGAGAGTAATGTTCCTCCCGCTGCTCAAATGAAGTTCAGTCCCTCGGTTATGGTTTGGGGCGGAATGACTGCACACGGATTAACGAGTCTGCACTTCATTCCGAACGGTACACGACTTAACTCGGATTATTACATTGTAAACATACTGGATAAACTCGTCAAGCCAGCGTTTCAAAGAATCGTAACCGGCGGCAACGTTACTCGAGTAAAGCTGTTCAATGACAATGACCTTGGCATCTTTCAACAGGATGGTGCAAGATGTCATACATCAGCCAAAACAACAAGATGGTTGGAAGACAACATTCCATCGTACATTAAGCCGAAGGACTGGCCACCGAACTCTCCAGACCTTTCTCCTATCGAGAACCTGTGGAGTATTCTGTCGTTTAGTGTCTACCGCGATCCAGAGCCCACGAATGTTGTGCAGCTGAAACGTCGTCTACAACAAGCTTGGAGATCAGTGAAAGTGGAAATACTTCAGACATTAATCAAATCTATGCCGGATAGAATACTCGCTGTCATTAAGCAAAAAGGAAATACTATAAAATATTAGTTTTTGCGAAAATGTGACGTCATTCAGAAAAATTTCAGTTTCTACTTAATTACTTGTACGATTACAAATTAAATTGTACCCATATATTTTATTTATCGTGTCTACATACTGTCCAAATTTGGTTTAAAACGGTTAAGTAGTTCCAGAGTTAATGCAATTTGAAAACGGTATACGAACTTATGCGACACCCTATAGTTGAAAGAAAGTAGATTTAAAATAGTTAGAGAAAGTAGAGTTAAAATAGTTGATAAAAAGTAGCTTTAAAATAGTTGATAGAAAAAGTAGAGTAAAATAGTTGATAGAAAAAGTTGAGTTAAAATAGTTGATAGAAAAAGTAGATTTAAAATAGCTGATAGAAAATGTAGATTTAAAATAGCTGATAGAAAAAGTGGATTTTAAATAGTTGATAGAAAAAGTAGATTTTAATAGTTAATAGAAAAAGTACATTTAAAATAGTTGATAGAAAAAGTAGATTTTAATAGTTAATAGAAAAAGTACATTTAAAATAGTTGATAGAAAAAGTACATTTAAAATAGTTGACAGAAAGTAGCTTTAAAACAGTTGAAAGAAAGTGATTTTAAAGTAATTTATAGAAAGTAGTTTTAAAATACTTGATAGAAAATATTCAAGTGCCTTAACAGTTTGGTTGTAAAGGCACTTACAGTCTTCTTCTGCGTCGCCCGTGATATTTTCTGAGAAGATCTGACTGCGATCAGAACCAATGACCTCTGGCTCAGACAAGCTAGCTAAGCATTAGACCAATAGACTGAAAGAGTAAACAAGTGCAAACCTTGTCTCTGCTTGTCGTAGGTGGCCGTTGTTTCCATCTCAATGGCATTGTTTCCATAGCCCAGCTCAGTGAGACCAAAACACCCCACAGCCTCTAGCGAGTCAATAGCGTTGAGATAGGTCGAGTGGTGCTTCTCAGTGCCGAGTCTACGAGAGCAGAGTCAATAGAGTCAACAGAGTCAACAGAGTCAATAGAGTCAATAGAGTCTATAGCGTTGAGATAGGTCGAGTGGTGCTTCTCCGTGCCTAGTCTACGAGAGCAGAGTCAACAGAGTCAATAGAGTCAACAGAGTCAAAAGAGTCAACAGAGTCAACAGAGTCAACAGAGTCAATAGCATTGAGATAGGTCGAGTGGTGCTTCTCAGTGCCGAGTCTATGATAGCAGAGTCAACAGTCAACAGTCAATATTCAACAGTCAACAGTTGATAGTCAATAGTCAATAGTCGACAGTCAATAGTCAATAGTCAACAGTCAATAGTCGACAATCAACTGCCAATAGTCAACTGTCATTAGTCAGCAGTCAATAGTCAACAGTTAACAGTCAATACACAGTAAATAAGTGTAGTATTGTAGCAGGAACGTTATAAATAACTTAAAGATCCACAGTTTGTATGTGGACATGAAGAAAAAAATGGGAAGATAGAGAATAGAGGCATTATCTACCATGGACCTGCCAGTAGGCAGTGCACTAGGAGAGCGAGACAATTACAATCATTCAAATACAACAAATGAATAAATCTAACTAAAACAATTAGGATAACTTAATTTCTACAACTAGACAAATCCAATTACTACAATAAAATGACCCTAAACGGTGCAGACCTGAGCACAGTTCCTCCAAACAGATTAAACTGAACGGTCATCTTGGTGGCCATGCTTGGATCCACAACTGTCGCCAACTCGTGAGCGGCAAAGATCTTCCTCGGATTGGTATCAAAGTCCCTCACCGATATGAAGTTGTTCTGACACACCTGCTTGAGTCGCTGAAACGCTACTTCTCTCTCCTCAGCGATAGTCGCCTGGTAGTTCGGCAACATTTCAGGCCTCGACAACAGAACTTTCATTTCTGTTCTCATCTCTATGTTGTCGTGGTCGAGCAGTTGACCCATTTTCGTACGCGAGAATGACTTTCGTCCCCATTCCGATCTGAGTTTGTTGAGATCGGCTTTGCTCAGATCTGCAAGGGAGCTTCCCCAGCGTTTGCCCGCCACAACTGATCTACCGCAGAGACGCAGCGACTGAGCAATAGTTGTATACATCACGACACGCGTTGATATATGAGATGTGATGTGAAATGTTCTAGAAAATTCTGTAAATATATCCAATTAATCAATCAATCAATCAATCAGAATTTAACGTCCGATTCCTCATCATAAGGTAATGTCAGAGACGTCCCTTGCAGACACTACACAAACAGACGCCAAGGCACCACACGATGACGACTGAGTACACAGAGACCACAACAGAAAGCGAGATCAAAACAGTGCAAGTCCAGGATCCACGGCAAGCATTAAATATTATTGTATTAAATCAAATCAATAAGGATTTTAAAGATTAATTTAGGATAAGGTTGCAATTGCACCTTGCAACAGATTTTCAACTGTAGTTTTTCTAAAAGGGGGTACTAAGTCATGGGAGTATTAATATTCATCATAGATGTACTTTATATAGAATAGCAATATCTATCTCGTATATCTATGTATATATATATATATATATATATATATATATATATATATATATATATATGTATGAATGCATATATATATATATATATACATATATATATATAAACTATACATAAAATTTACTTCACATATTACAATTGTGAACGATGCTATACAAAATATTGATAAATACAAATACTATTATGCACTTAAAAAGAAGGTTTCAATTTAAATTTAAATTACATATTAAATTAACATTGGCCCCAAGTGCACTCAATTTTTCAATGTTATCATCTGCAATATTTTAACTATGACTGTTATTGCATATGCTTAAGTTGTTGACCGAAGCAAGTTGAACAACCGCATTGCCCCGAAAGTAGACCATAGGTAGTCTGGCAATATGAGAACATTAAAGTTTTGCAAAAGTCAAATGCAGTTACTAACCACCTCTAGGATATCACAAATAAAACAATGTAAAGCGAAATTAACACTTAAACAGTTCTTGACATTGCAACAACCACGCAACACTAGTTTCTTCTGTTCACCTCAAAGCCCTTGACTTTAACCAGGCCCACAAAGTGCACTTCAAAAATTACGCACAATTTTTTAAAAAGTCAGGTAAGTAGACAATTACAAAATGCGCAAGCTATGCGTGACTAGCTAATGTAAGGTAAATGCAGCAGTAAATTTTATGTATTGAGCCCTGCCTAATATCGAGTGAGCACCAATTAGGCAATTAAACGAAAAAAATCAAATCTAAAAATAGGCTGTAGTTGTTTGTAAACAACAGCTGCGTCCTAGATTATAAACCTTCGACTAACAGGAGCTGAGCTCAAATTTTTCTCATACTTTTACAATTTTTATTTCTAATAAAATAAAACAAATTAATTAATTAATTAAATTTGCATAAATCGTTTTGAATTTAACTCTCATTAGCTCCGTAAAAGGATACATTTATAAATCGAGCAGGCTGGAATTCTAGCCAGCTGAGGATAAAGAAAACTTAGGTGCTCCTGATAAAAAAGTTTTATAATCTTGTAAACTTTTAATTGATAAAAAGAAATTTTTATGAATTTATATTTCATGAATTTATGAAATTTTTATCCGAGGTCGAGCAATTAATTGTGATTATTTAATATTTAGTAATTGTAACTCAGCTATCTCGCCTGTCTAGAGCAGCTTGAACCGAATAGTAATGTCGGAGTTTTAAATGGCTGCTCCTGAAGTTGTGACGATAATAGTTTACATCACATTGGTGTACGGAAAGTGTAATTTCTCAGACATACGTTCACCGCCGTCATCGATACAGGACAGTAAAAAGGAAATTGACATTAGCTGCCAAAAAGTTTCAGGCGTGAGATATTAAACGTACTGCATGGATACCATCATAGATTCACTATATTGCTTGATTTATTACTTAGAATTCCAGCAGTTTACACCAAAGAAATGAATCATTCTCATGAATGAGTGCAGTAGCGAATTATTCATCAATGTGGCAGAGACTTCCCAGGAATCTGGAAAGTTGTAGAAAGGTAATTGATATTCGATATCTAGGTTTCAATATGGTGGCTATTTATTTACTTTTTTGCTAAACTTCTAAATTAGGCCTATTATATATGCTACTCTTCGAATGAAATTACCACGGTGACATTGACATAGTCTTATTGTTTCACATACTGGTTAGTAGTTGCTCTGAACTACGACCATCCCTGATGTGCCTAAAGGTTTATTGTTCTGTTTTAAGATTTTAATTAATCTATATATCCGATGGCCAACTCGCCTCTGTCTCTAACAGGATCCTAATAATTATGTACAAATGATTATATGAAAGTTGACTTATATGTTGAAAAATGGTATATTCGGTTAAAAATTACTTGTTATTCAGTTAATAACTGAATGTTATTCAGCTGAGTTAAAATGTTTTATTGTGGAACGTTGTATTCAGTCTTAGAGTTTTAGACATCGATGCCGATTGCGTACACATTGTTCTGTTTTGTAGACACAATGTTTGAGTTTATTAGTTCCAATAATTATGAGCATTGCATTTTCCTTGCCGTTCTTTCATAAAAAGTAACATAGGAAATGTAAACGGTGCACGCTATAGGTAGCATATAAAATAACCTTAGACATCTCTTTATTTAGCGGATTGAAACAAAGTAAGTTAAACTCTGTTTGCTTTTCTAGGTTCCAATCTAGAATCCGTGGTTTTGATATCAGATATTGAAAACTGAGAATTATACGGAAATATCGATAACTGTCACGAACAACTCATAAATGAACATACTACGACTGGTGGCTGCAGAAAAAGAAAAATCTCTGCGACCGCCGAATCCAGAATATCAGAAGATAGAGAATGCTGTGGCAAGAAGCAGTAAAGTTGAACAAGAAGAATCTTTTGAGGTGAAGGTGGATAAAGAAGAGTTGAAGCAGAGATTAACACCCGTTGAGTTTAGAGTGACTCAGGAAAAAGCTACAGAAAGGTAAGTAGAGTATTTGTTTTACTTTGCTATGCTACTGCAACATTCATGAATTACAACATGAGGTATTGTATATGTATTGTATTGTATTGTGTTCTGTTGTATTGTTTTGTATTGTGTTGTATTGACAGACCATTCAGTGGTAAGTTTGTGAGCCATAAAGCCGAGTGTCTCTACACGTGTATTGTATTGTATTGTATTGTGTTTTATTGATAGGCCATTCAGTGGTAAGTTCGTGAGCCATAAAGCCGAGTGTCTCTACACGTGTATTGTATTGTATTGTATTATATTGTATTGTATTGTATTGTATTGTATTTTACTGACAGTCCATTCAGTGGTAAGTTCGTGAGCCACAAAGCCGAGGGTCTCTATACGTGTATTGTGTTGTATTGTGTTGTATCGTATTGTATTGTATTGTATTGTATTATATTGTATTGTATTGTATTGTATTGACAGACCATTCAGTGGTAAGTTCGTGAACCACAAAGCAGAGGGTCTCTACACGTGTATTGTGTGGTATTGTGTTGTATTGTATTGTATTGTATTGTATTGTATTGTATTGACAGACCATTCAGTGGTAAGTTCGTGAACCACAAAGCAGAGGGTCTCTACACGTGTATTGTATGTGAGGCGGCTTTGTTTCGCTCTGATGAGAAGTTTGAGTCAATGTGCGGCTGGGCTTCCTTCAGCGATGCTCTCTCTCATGGTGCTGTCAATTTTACCAGAGACACTACTCAAGGTAAGCCCTCGTGTGAATGAGAATATATAATAATAATATATTTGTTTATTTTCGTTCAATCTGACAACTGTAGAAAGTTACACAACAGAAATTCCAACAGACACAGCAGAAAAAGTTATAGATTACAGATATAGCATAGATATGTAGTCTGAATGTCAAGATTTGAATGCTATTTTGTGACTCATGATGTAGTCTGAATGTTAAGAATTGATCGCTATTATGTGACACATAATGTTGTCTGAATGTTAAGATTTCAATGCTATTATGTGACACATAATGTTGTCTGAATGTTAAGATTTCAATGCTATTATGTGACACATAATGTTGTCTGAATGTTAAGATTTCAATGCTATTATGTGACACATAATGTTGTTTGAACGTTAAGATTTCAATGCTATTATGTGACACATAATGTAGTCTACCTCATTTCTAATAGATCTATTAAAGTCTCTGTAACGTGCAACGTCTGTAGAATAATGATATAACAGAGGTAACATGTATTATATTGCACGTACAGGTATGTCACGTATAGAGGTAACATGTATTGTATTGCACGTGTAGGTATGTCACGTATAGAGGTAACGTGTATTGTATTTCACATGTAGTTATCTTACACATAGAGGTAACGTGTATTGTATTGCACATACAGGTATGTCACATATAGAGGTTACGTGTATTATATGTGTAGGTATGTCACGTATAGAGGTAACGTGCAGGAGATGTGGGTCACACTTGGGTCACGTGTTTGATGATGGACCACGAAGGACCCGCCTCAGATACTGCATTAACTCCGCCTCCCTGTCCTTCAAACAGCACACGACTGTCTGACACCTGGCACTGTGCCATGAATAAATAATCAGAGAGTCTGAATATCTTCAAGTTTAAAAGTATAGTGCAATAAAATATATTTCTGTGTAATATGGTAATATCTATATATATATATATATATATATATATATATATATATATATACTTTTAAATATATATATATATATATATATATATATATATATATACACATATATAAAATAACTGCAGTGTATAATGCAATAGAGTGTTGCGTAATGATGCAGCGATATGCATTGTAATTGTGATACAATACCTAGCTGAGACTGTGGCTTGTTGGCATATTGTTCGACAACAGATCAGTAGGTGCGGGGTTCAAATCCAGTGATCTCCATATCACTGGCATTCTATTCGAGCAGGAACCTGACGTTAAACTTGGCTTTAGCTTTGGCTTTTAGCTTTATTAGAATGTTGCAAGAAATGATGAAAGACAGAAGGGGTGACTGACTGCAGAATATGATTTGAGAGATTTTAAAACAAGTTTAATGCACAATTTTTGGGGTTTATAAATTTCACCATGATTCTGACAACTTGTAAATAAATACCATTTACGTTAGGAAATATTTTCTCCTACTATTTAGGTATTCAATATTGAATGTTAGTATATTACTATATAATAAAAAACAAAAACATTAACGGTTATCTAAAAGTCACCTTTTTTCTTGCCTCATGCAATTTCTTGCACCATAATTTCTGACTTTATTATTTTTAAATGAAAAAGTAATCCGTCCCGTATGTCAATTAATTTATATTTAATATGAATTAGAATTTTGAATAGGCAGGAGATTATTTTCAGATTTAACGTATAACTTTTCTCATGCCTTTAGCTTTTCCCAGCTATGTCCATGGTATTTCCCCAGGACATTGATGGTTTTTCCCATGAACATCAATGGTTTTCACAAGAACCTCGATGATTTTTCCCAAGGATGTCTATGGTTTTTCATGGACATCCGTGGATTTTCACTGGTTTCAATATTGTTTCAATTCGTTTAAGTTTGTTGACAATACTCAGAAAGTCTGAGTGTTTCTTGTTGTATCATTCTGTTGTTAATTAGTTTAATAGACGTTGTTGTTTTTTGTAGCTCTAGGTCAGCTGTTGTAAGGTTTCCGTTGTTGATTGAGGATTGATTTATAAACAACTATGTGGTTTTACATTGTAGCGTTATTGTAGTTAGATTGAAGCTTGTTTATGAGAAACAAATCTCGTGCCATTGTAATTTTGTTGTAATGTACTTTTATTAGTCATATATTAAGTAAATGTTTTTTGTTTTTTTTTACTTTTTGTTGAACCTTATGATAAGTTCTGTCTTGCTATGTTAGACATTTTAGGTGATAACTCGATGAAATATTGAATTTAATAAATAGTTCAAATGAAATGCACTTATTTCGTTACAGTTTACTAATGGCAATAAAGAGGTTAGGAAGACAACGGTAAACTATCTAAGAGATCAAGAACAGCTTCAATGGATGAGCATCAGTTAGCATGCCACTAGGCTAAACCATTATGATAAAACAGTCTCTCAGAGTTGATCAGTTGTGTGCTCACTATGCAGCGTGATTTCAGATTGTACGCATTTGTGCCTTGAACCTACCATTCAGAGATGTAGACAATTTATTGTCGATTTGTTTTACGTTGTAACTTAATGCAATAAATAATTGTAGATGTGATAGAGAATTTATTGTCGATTTGTTTTAAGTTGTAATTAATTTAGTAATTTAAATAATTGTAGATGTGAGTAATTTGTATGTTTATAGAAATGTAGCAGTTCTCACTTCTCTACAGCATAGTTCTAGCTACAGGTTATATTTATTTTCTACTTTTAGTTCCGTTAACGTCACAAGTTTTTGATGTCAAATATAATTTATTCTGTTGAATTATATTGTCATTATATTAGTGTTGTTATTTTATGTTATTATTATTATTATTATTATTATTAGTTTAAAATATTGTTATTATTATTATTATTATTAAATTATTAAAATAAAAATTATTTAACTATTATCAATATATTATCATCTGTTACTATTTTGATAATAAAAATTATTTAACTATTATCAATATATTATCATCTGTTACTATTTTGATAATAAAAATTATTTAACTATTATCAATATATTATCATCTGTTACTATTTTGATAATAAAAATTATTTTATTGAAATTGTAGAAATTAAGAGAATGGTATTTATGTAAATGTAAATTTACAAAGACGTATATTTTATGTTTTTACCCGTGTTGTGTCCGGTTTGTTGGAGATCAACCGTGGACTGCACGTGACAAAGCACCAGGGTCCATATCAAAGTCAGAAAGTGGCCAACGGCATTCAGTTGGTGAGCGCCAAGGCTCCAGAAATTGCTACAAAATTTTCTAATCCTGACCCTAGTTAAACTGGGCTTCAAAGGATGATAGTGATGATGATAATGATGATGATGATGATGATGATGATAAAAATGATGATGATGTTGATGATGATGCTGATGATGATGATGATGATAAAAATGATGATGATGACGATGATGATGAATTATAGTATCTGTTTTTGCACCGAGGATTCAAGACTTGCGAATTTGTTGACTTGGTAGATTATAACTGCGCAAAATCTTTTGTTTGTCAGTATTGTAATCGTGTTCTGTAGTACGATACGATGTGATCTGATTGGTTGACACTTTTGTTCTCTAGCGCTCTCACATTACTTTGCTTTATACCCCATTGTACTTCTAAAAGCTTCTAAGTTTAGAGATTACCGTAGAATTGTATGGTAGAATTATTCTGTTAAGTTTAGTACTGGAAAGTTTCATATTGATGTTAGACAAATATTTAAGAATATGCTTTATTCCCCCCCCCCTCTCTCTCTCTTTCTTTTCTCTCTCTCCGTCTGTCTCTCTCTCTCTCTCTCTTTTCTGTCTCTCTCGTCTCGTCTCTGTCTCTGTCTCTCTCTCTCTCTCTCTCTCTCTCTCTCTATTTCTTTCTTTCTCTAGGTCTCTCTGTCTTTTTCTCCGGTTTTCTCTCATAATGTTAGATAAATATTTCACAATAAGCCTGCTTTCTGACTCCTGCCATATCTCTTTCTCTCCACTTCCACCTCTCTCTCTCTCTCTCTCTCTCTCTCTCTCTCTCTCTCTCTCTCTCTCTCTCTCTCTTGTCTGTGCTGTGCTTAGTGCACACCTGTGTAACTTGTCTATTACTACTTACAGATCTGATTTAATAAAATTGTCCTATTGAACGATGGTCTCATTCTAGTTCTTTAATTAATTTTAGTTGGTTAATTTACTTGTTCATCTTATTTAATTGAATCGTGTTATATCTGTTCAATCAATCAATAAGAATTTAACGTCCGGTTCCTCGCCATAAGGCAATGTCAGGGACGTCAAACTGTTGCCATTCTAGTATATTGCATTGTACCATTGAGTCCCATGTAGACATTGTACTTCATAGTTACGTCATATTAAATGTAACTGGCTTAAAGTAACACAGATCTCTCGAAAACAACGGCTATATCACCCCAGATACCGTAAGTTTCTATAGAACAATAACTCTGCTTCACTGAACTACTCAAATATGGCAAGTAACTTAGTACAACGACAGAACTGTCTGACATGCCACTTAGCTGCTCTTTACTGAGCGTGGCTGTAGAGTAGGAATTTTTGATTTGGAGATATGTTCTCTCAGCTCATAGCTCTGTATGTTTCAATCTTTATCATCCGTTTTGTCGTAAGACATTTCATCGATTGTCAGGGACGTCCTAGACCGGTTTATTTCGAAGTCTGCGCAGCTAAACTTCGTCATCTTCAGAGCGCTGGCCAGTCTGTCTGTAAGCCTGTGTCCCTCCCTGTTCTCGTTCTTATCCCTCTTAATCTCGGTGTTCCTCTGTCCGTTCCTTGTCTCGCTCTTTTTGCAGTTCTTAGAGGCGCTACCGTCGTCCGTGTCAGAGAGCTCGCTACCCGTGCTGCCAATCAATCAATCAATCAATCAATCAATAATTGATTCACCAATCAATCAGTCAGTCAATCAAACAGTTAATCATTCAATCAAATCGGTCAATCAATCAGTAAATTAATCAGCCACTTAATCAATTAATCAAACAGTCAATCAATAAATCAGTCAATCAATAAATCAGTCAATCAATAAATCAGTCAATCAATAAATTAGTCAATCAATCAAACAGTCAGTTAATCAGTCATTCAGTCAATATATCAATTAGTCTATCAATCAGTCAATCAATCAATCAATCAATTCTGTTCAGGCAGTAACGAAACACTCGGTCAATCAGTTTAATAATAAGTCTGTCAAGTAATCAATCCACTTATCTGTTCGTAACTCAATCAATTTATCAGCTGATCAATCAATCATCCAGTCAATCAATCACTACATCATCAATTGTTCAATCAGTCAATTCCCCAATCAATCGATCGCTTGATTGGCTGATTGATTGGTTGATTGATTATTTGTTGATTGATTGACTAACTGATGACTGGCTGACTGATTGATTGACTGACTGACTGATTGACTGACTGACTGATTGATTGATTGACTGACTGACTGACTGATTAACTGACTGATTGACTACTGACTGACTAGCTAACTGACTGACTCATTGACTGACTGACACAGGCATGACTGACTGACTGCTTGCCTGACTGACTAACTGACTGACTGACTCACAGACTCACTGACCTGGACAGCGATGTTTTTTGACGTATCAGCTCATTGACCATGTTGATATCCTCCTCGAAGTTTGCCCTGGTGCTGACGATGGACGGGTTCTTGCCTATCTTGTTCAGCCTCTCAGCAGCCACACTCTCCATGGTGCGCCTCATGACCGGGTAGTGCTCGAGCACCATGTTGAAGTGTTCCACTGAGAGAGAGAAAAGGTTACAATAGGTCTCTGCTCTCACACTGGCCACACGCCTAGCATTGGTCAGCAGACATATCTCTGAGCATACATACATGACAACATAGAGCACTCTGTTACATGACAACATAGAGCACTGTTACATACATGACAACATCGAGCACCATGTTGAAGTGTTCAACTGAGAGAGAGAAGATGTTACAATAGGTCTCAGCTCTCACACTCGCCACACGCCTAGCATTGGTCAGCAGACATATCTCTGAGCATACATACATGACAATATCGATCATACCACCATAGAAATGGACCAAATCCAAAGCGAGGAGTAAAAACAAAGTGACCCAGAAACGGTTTAAAATTCTAATTCCATGCTACTGCTTAAAATTATGGCTTCTGAGGTGGTTTCCCCTTGCCATCCTCACTTAGATACTACTAGTTATATATACAGTATATACACGTATATAAATTAGTTTAGTCTATTCTTACCGCCGAAGTAAGATCCATCAGAAAGACTCGTGGCCACTTCACCGTTCTTCGTCACAATATCCACAATGCCCTCGAGGATAAAGTACATCTTTGTGCCTATGGTGCCCTCCTTGATGATGTAGTCTCCAGGCTGGAACACCTCGTAGCGCAGCTTACACACCACCTCAGAGACGAAGTTAGGGTCTGCATGCGTGAAGAACGGTACAGAGGCTACTAGGGCTCTACAGTTGTAGTTAACTATCTCCTGCATCAATCAATCAATCAATAAATCAATCAATAAATCTATCAGTCAATCAATTAATCAATCATTCAATCAATCAATCAGTTGAATTTAGGATCTGCATGGGTGAAGAAAGGTACAGAGGCTACCAGTGCTCTGCAGTTTTAGTTAACTATCTCCTGTATCAATCAATCAAACAATCAAATAATCAATCAATTAATCAATCAATTAATCGCTCAATCAATCAATCTATCAATCAATCAATCTATCAATCAATCTATCAATCATCAATCTATCCATCAATCAATTAATGGCATTAAATCATTCAATCCATCACTTAATCTATCAGTTAGTCAGTCAATCAAGCAACCAATCAAAAGTCAAACGGTCAACCGTTAATCCTATCATTCACTAATTTAATTGTCAGTTAATTAATTTGTTGATCTATCAATCAATTAATTGAAATGATCAACTATGTTGATATCTATTGCTTTTAATAACACATGTTTAAACCGTTAGGCAATTAGACTATTTTCCGTATAACCAGTCCAGCGAATGTCCGAGATTTCACTCTCAGATCGGCGAGGCCAGGATTCGAACCCACGAGAGTTCAATTAACCTCAGGATCTGTCATTTAAAACTTCATGACGTTACTCCAACTCTATTAAGACATTCAAACCAAAAATAAATGACAGTCACATGTGAGACGTTAAAAGGGTCACAGAGACACAAATAAACTCCGGAGGCGCTTCTTTGTTGGAGGGTCTTGAAAAAGACAAACATTTTAAGTATTTGTTATAATAATATGTATATTTAAAACAATTATTCTCGTGTAAGTAGCACACCTCTTTTAGGCACTCGTTCAGTTCGTTAAGAATGCTTATTTCATCAAACATCTTGCCGTGATAGCGGTGCTCGTAATAGTCCGTGATGCGGTTCCTTAGATTACGAGGCAGCTTACGGTAGATCATGTATTCCTCCACCTGCTTAAACTGCAACAATCAATCGCTTCTGAGCTTAACGTTAGACATACACTGCAGTGGACGATCGTTCATGGTTATATATATATCACTTTTAAATGAATGTTTAAATAATTTTAGTTAATTAAGATGAGCCGATTGTTTGTTGGTAAATTGTTCGACAGCTAATCAATATAGGTGCAGGGTTCAAATCCAGTGCTCTCCCTGTCACTGGCATGCTATCGAACGGCAGCACTATAGATCTGTAAAATCTATGTAAGTGGAGAAAAGCTATCCTCTCTAAAACTTATTAAATGTCCAAATTTTTTACATATAGGCTAGCGACCGATTATGGGAACTAACGTTTTTAATTTTAAATTTTTTAAAATCATGTTTATGTCAACTAACATTTTTTATTGACATTTTTTAAAATCATGTTTATGTGAACTAACATTTTCAAGTAGAACCTTAGATCTTATTTAATTAAGTGAACAGGCCTTCTTCTACTGCCTCCATCAGTTTTCCCTGTAGTAACCCCTTCAGTGGACAGACATTTTTCCTATAGAACATCTGTAAGTAGACTAAACTTTACCTGCACTACTTCTTAAGTGGACAACCATTACCCAAAGGATAAGCAAAATGAAACAAAATATCTATAACAATTTTTGTGGCAGCGCAATAGTGTAGTATTGTTTAGTTGTCGCACTTTAGTTTTATATTTTTTTGTTTTGTTCTTCACTGCTTCGTTCACTGTAAGACACCTTTTATATTTGTTTATATGTATAATTTACAAATAAAAGATCTTCATAGAGGCTCATCAACTGAGGGAGGCAACGGGAAACCACTTAGGAAGCCATACATTTCCCAAGCTATAGGCTACTTAAGGTATGGATAAGGCATATACTTTGTGAAGGGATTAACTTGTTGATCTAAGGAGTGCTCTTATGGAGCGAGAAAGCAGACTTTAAGTATGAATATGTACCTTGAACCTGCCACTTGACAGTGCACTGAAGTGAGAAGAGATAGGCTCTTTAGTGGACTAACCTTTTCCCGGTAGAGTCTCTTGGACGTATCGAATGACTGAATGATGGTCGTGGTGTGACCTACGAACAAGGCGTAGCAGATAGCGCCTGAGAACATGCTGATCATCGTCAACCACACGTCTGAGAGACTCTGGGGCGGGTATCGTCCGTAGCCTATAGAGAGCATGTGTGAGAGAGCCTTGAAGAGCGCCCAGGTGTACTGCTCCGTCCAGTGTACTCTCTTGTGATATCAATCAATCAATCAATCAACCAGTCAGTCAGTCAACCGATCAGTCATTCAATAAGTAAATCAATCAATCAACCAATCAATCAATCAATCAACCAACCAATCAATCAATCAATCAATCAACCAATCAATCAATCGATCAGTCGATCAATCAATCAGTCAATAGACAGCATGTGCGAGAGAGCCTTGGATGAAAGTACTTACCTGGAGCTCATTGATGGAGACCCAGGTGTTGGGAGGAAAGTCCTGAAGCATGGGAACCAGGAACTGTAGACACCCGTTCCAGTGTCCGATGAGCAGCATGAGACAGATCAGGTTGAATATCCTCATGAACATCCCTGCCACGCTCAGAAACTGACAGCAATCAATCAAATCAATGATACTACAAAATCAATCAATCAATCAATCATTCAATCAATCAGTCAATTAATCAATCAAACAATATACACTATGATACGGCAAAATCAATGAATCAATATAAATAATTTTAGCACAAGATCAATAAATACATTGTAAAAAAGACATAAAGCCAATATTAACGACAGTTTCATCATTGGAAAGTGATATTAGTGGCGTGCGAGCCCAGGATTTGAATCTACACAGACTGATCCGCAGTCCGATATCTTACCGACATGGCCACTGGCTCCAGCCAATTAATTGAAAGATCAAGAGATTTGTCAGGAAAGAGGCGACTACAAAAAAAGAACAATAGCGCGAGTACCAGATCCCTCAATAGGCGAAGAAGATAGTTGTGTTAGTTCAGTTTGGCTGGAGCCAGTGGCGAAGTCGGTAAGACACTAGACCGCGGATCAGTTGATGCGGGTTCAAATCCTGGGCTCGCCCGTCACTGACATCGTTTTCGAGTGAGGAAATTGACGTTAACCTTAGCTTTACCAGCTTTCAGTTTAGAGATTACTGTTGTAATTGTAAGATTCTAGTTGTAAATTAGTCCAGCTGTGCTCAAATAGAATATATAGATACATAAACCCATCTAGAGTCCAATCCACTCATTGGTTTGGTCGTATGCATCGTGCACGCATGACAATCGCAGGTGCTACTTGGCTGTTTGCTTACTTTTTTGTACTTTTCGTTATTCTCTCCATTTCTCTCTAGGGTTATTAGTAATCGTTGCCTTTTGTTGGCACACCGATTCCAGCCGGCGCGGATTTAAAAATATAATCTTCTAGCACCGTTCCGTTTAAACCTGCCATCACTCGGTCTTCCAATGTGGTCACCCATAAAGTACTAACCGTGCTCGACGTAGCTTATGGAATCGTATCACGAAGGAACATTAGCGACCGCATGACAAAGGACACGAAACTCTATATTTAGCCATAGTTTGTCTTACCTCCTCCCATTGGCTGACGTATCGCACGAGGCGAGACAGTCGCAGAAGTCTTAACAAGCTCAGGAGCTTCACCAGGCGAAATATTCTCAGAGCCCTACCTGATTAATCAATCAATCAATCAATCAATCAGAATTCAACTTCCGGTTCCTCGCCATAAGGCAATGTCAGGGACGTCTCACATAACATATAACAATAGAGACGTGCCTGTTAACATATAACAATAGAGACGTGCCTGTTTACATATAACAATAGAGACATGTCTGTTAATACATAACAATAGAGACATGCCTCTTAACATGTAACAATAGAGCCATATGTCTGATTAACATATAACAATAGAGAGTGGCTGGTAGTGTGGTGTAGGACGGAGAGGATTGAGTTCTATTTGCATCCCGACCCTGGTTTAACTGGGATTCAAGGGAGGCTGATGCTGATGATGAATAAGTGTAATTCCCTATTTATGCTAGTACATGTGCACCTAATTGTATGCTGTATGGCTGAATGAGGAGCACACCTGCATGCAACAGTTGAGACATTTGTGCCTCGGGTGAGAAGAGCAACATGACGTAGTCTAGAGGAATAGAACTGATGAAGTCCAGGAGAAACCAGGATCTCAGATAGTTTCTCGCTATCTTCCTAGGCTCCAGTATGATCTCGTCGGCAAAGTTATCCGCTATAATGCCTACCAGCGATCACAAGCATATTATCATATTGATGGTCTCGATTGATTACTATTGATTGGATCGATTGTAAGATTTACTGATTCACTAATTGATTGACCGATTAATTAATTAATTGATTGATTGATTAAATGATTGATTGCTTGATTCATTCACTCACTCATTTGTTCGTTCATTCATTTATTCATTCGTTCATTCGTTCATTCATTCATTCATTCATTCATTCGTTCGTTCGTTCGTTCATTCATTCATTATTTAATTCATTAATTCATTTTTTCGTTCATTCATTCAATCATTTATTCCTTCGTTCGTTCATTCATACATTCATTCGTTCATATATTCATTCATTCATTCAATCATTCAATCATTCATTCACTCATTCATTCATACACTCACTCATTCATTCAGTCAGTCAGTCGTTCGTTCTTTCGTTCATTCATTCATTCATTCATTCTCTAAGTCATTCATTTATTCACTCGCATATTGATTGATTGATTAACGGGCACCTGTTCTGAAGTTGATGATGAGGTCGATGAGGAAGACAGTGTCTGAGACTCCATTGAAGATGATCCATTGGGCGCTCAGGTCGTCGCTGAAGAACGATATGGCAATGGGCAAGATGACGAGGTTAGCTATGAGTAGAGTCAGCATGAACAAGTCCCAGTAGAACCTGTATCAATCAATCAATCAATAAATCAATCAATCATTCTATCTATCAATAAGGATATGGCAATGGGCAAGATGACGAGATTAGCAATGAGCAGAGTCAGCATGAACAAGTCCCAGTAGAACCTAAATCAATCAATCAATCAATCATTCTATCTATCTATAAGGATATGGCTATGGGCAGTATGACGAGGTTAGCTATGAGCAGAGTCAGCATGAACAAGTCCCAGTAGAACCTGTATCAATCAATAATTCATCAATCAATTAATAACACAACCGACAAATCAGTCTGTTAATCAAATAATCAGACAATCCAACAGACCATTAATCAATTAATCAATCAATCATGCCAGAAGTAAGTCAATCAATCAATCCTCCGTTACGACTAAGGCTATACAGGTAGATCTCGTCTAAAGGTACTCCTTGGTCCTGCCTCTATTATAGGCCTCTATTACTGTTAAAGCCTACTGGATGGTCTATCCTTATCCTACTTTTGTATAGCAATGGCTTCGATACAGGCCTACTCTTGTACAGTAACGGTCTACACACCATCTACAATTGTACAGTAAGGGTCTACACACAGGCCTACACTTGTACAGTAAGGGTCTATACACAGGCCTACACTTGTACAGTAAGGGTCTATACACAGACCTACACTTGTACAGTAAGGGTCTATACACAGGCCTACACTTGTACAGTAAGGGTCTACACACAGGCCTACACTTGTACAGTAAGGGTCTACACATGGCCTACACTTCTATAGCAGGATCTTATTAGCGTCTTGAGTGCTCTACACTTTAGAGTAACGCTATCGAGTGCTCGCAGTTAATGGGATAAGAGATGTTGATTGGGATAAGTGGATTCAGCTGCCGGCATCTCTCCATAGCTTTTCCATTTCTCCACAGCTTTTCCTTCTCTGCACTGCTTTTCCAATTCTCCACATCTTTTCCATACAACTTGATTTCTCATCATTGACACACGTTCCCGGTAATCAATTCACTCCACATTCTTCTCTACCTTCACATATTCTTCTCCACACTTTCCGTGATCGAGAAATTCTCGAACGGCGCAATGTAATCCTACGACGTTTTCTTGGAGAAGCAATATTAAGATGTTGAAAAGCAGAAAAGCTGATAAAGCTAAGGTTACCGCCAGTTTCCTCACTAGAAAGCGATGTCAGGAACGAAAAACAAAGTGTAAATCATTAAGAGTCAATTCAATATGGAATACATTGGGACATCAGCCAAAAGACTTCCATAGAAATGACTGTTGTAAAAAGAAATGGAAAAAGGAAAGTTTTCTGTTGTTATTTCAGTTATTTAAAGTTAAGGTTATTTAATTGAGTATCGAAGAAATGGTGCCCAGACTTCAGTGGCTGTTTATAACTGGCAGTACTCTATGAGCATGTAACGTGCCTTCAGTTACATTGACGGTAATGCCTGCGTAGTTCCTAATGCATGGCTAACAGTCGAGGTTAATATTAAAGATAAAAGCGTTAATTAAGGTTATCCTAAGCATTTCAAGTGTTAACCTGGTAGTAAAATAATTAAAGTCACAGCACTCAATCAACCAATAAAAGTCCGATTTTCGGTTGAAATATTCAACCACACGTTTGGATTTGATTTTTGCAGTAAATTTAATCATAACTTTCTCTGGTCTTCTCATTTGATCAGTAGTTTTTCTATTCGCATTCTCTACTTTCAGTAAATCTACTTTCTCTCGCTTTTACTTATTCCTAATCTTCAGTTTAATTATTCCAGTTCTTTCTCTCCATCTTTCCATTATTCCACTCTAAATCCTTCCAATATTCACAGGCAGTTCGGCTAATAACTTAAATTAGACCCGCAGGAGACTGTGTGCTTCAGAAAGGTCATCGACATTTCGCGTTTCATCCAGTATTACTTCAGAGATGAAATTACCTTTCAATTAAACGCCTCTATTTCGCAATACTCTGCTCACCGGTCTGCATATGTATTAGAAATTTTTGATGTTGTCATGGACGACGGTAGCACCCTAATTGTTGTTATTATACTGTGATATTTTAACTTGCTACAAATAGATTTAATATTAACTGACGTTAACATTAGCTTTACCAGCTTTTTTATCTGCAAGACGCTTGTGAAGATGTTTGATGGAAAAATAATTTTAAAAATATGACAACGATAACTGTGGCTAGATGTTACATCCTTTGACAGTTTTCTGGATTTGATTGCTGAATTTTGGAACTGCACCGTTTTTGTATTTTGTTACAGGTTTTTAATTTTCTTCAAATGTGTTAACTTTTATGTTTGACGACAATAACGGCTGCTTCAATATTGAAAATTTTGAAATCGTATTTTATGGCTATGTAAATTATGATTTTAAACAGAATTGATTCACCGGGTCTTCATTGATTCGCATAGAATGATTCAGCGGGTCCTCATTGATTCGCATAGAATGATTCAGCGGGCTCTCATTGATTCGCATAGAATGATTCATGGGGCCCACATTGATTCACATTGGATGATTCAGTGGGCCCTCACTGATACTCATGGACTGATTCATCGGGGCCTCACTGATTCACATTGAATGATTCTGCGGGTCCTCACTGATTCACATAGAATGATTCAGTGGGCCCTCATTGATACACATGGACTGATTCATCGGGGCCTCACTGATTCACATAGAATGATTCTGCGGGCCCTCACTGATTCGCATAGAATGATTCAGTGGGCCCTCATTGATACACATAAACTGATTCAGTGGGCCCTCATTGATTCACATAGAATGATTCAGCGGGGCCTCATTGATTCACATAGAATGATTCAGCGCTTTCTCATTGATTCACAACATGACTGCTCGCTTGAGGTCGCTCGTAGTTAGGGCTTCCTGTCATCTAATAATAACGAATTATTCTCACGGGAATTCCTCGGCAAACCCGTCACACTGCGGCAGGAAAACTGTCGCCGTGGTATCAGCTCATAGTCAGCCTGGATAATAATTGTTTTCTGTCTTCAACTCTTATTGATTACTTTATAAATTCCGCTTATCTGCTTAAAGTTTTAGAAATAAAACGTTTACTTTAAGCGATATTGAACGTTCGGTTGCCCTGTATATTTTAAATTGATATAATTATTAACAGTCATAGAATTTCTAATATTTATCCATTATATATTTTGTCTATATTTGTTTTCTATTTTTTCTATTTTATTATATACTGGGGCATTCATAGTTAGCCTAGTAAGTTTATAAATGTGAATTTTCTTAGACTATTTACTCAGCTAAATTTGAAATTTTTAATGAATCCTAATTTTAGTTATCGTTCTTTTGAGTTAACGATAATATCAGTACGTGCCAACAGCACGACGGGGCTTAGAACAGGATACGAGGGAAATCCCAAGATGAGGACACGGGGAAATCCCTGGATAAGCCGCACGACCATTATTGATATGAATTCTCAATATCCAGCGACAAGCACTTCCGTATCCACAATATCCGTGGTTCCTCTAACGGAGTCTTATTTTTGTTCCAAGGGTATTCCAGTTCCTGCCCCTATTCCGCGGGTATTCCCATACCTGCGTTATAAAACGGGTATTCCCATACCTGCCCTTATTGCACGGGAATTCCTACGCGTGCCCTTACTGCACGGGAATTTGGACAAAATCTTCGAGTATCTGCGAAAGCTTGACTGTTAAATTAAAAGTGATAGAAGGAATTTTGTATAGTTTACACAAAATAACATCTATTTTATGCATCAATGGTACATCTGATGGCAAACATTTGATTGAATCTGCTGTTCGTTGATTGATGGTGTGTTATTTAATGAACTCTCTGGTAGACAGTAAGTAAGAGACTACCATTAACTTGTTAGAAGGTGGAAAAGAAAATATGCTCAATTTAGCTACGGCGTTGTCAAAATATCTAAATTGCCAGAAATTGTGAAAATATCTGAAACACAGAAATTGTGCAAAATAGATGCACAATTTCTTCACGCCTAGATACGAAAACTCATTCCATGAAATGCTTATTATCGGAATATAGAAAATAATTTATCTCAAATTTCTTTTAAACCCGAATAAAACTAGAAAACCTCTTTGTCTTAATCCACGTCTAGCCCCCCCCCCTCCCACATAGAACATCTCACATCCCCTTCCTCTATCACAGCTGGATAAAGAGAAAAGTCTCAGGTCTACAGAAGCTGCGACATACATTGAAAGACTCGGCGCTCTAATCAGCAATTTGAGAGCAATTTGCGCTTTGTTCGCTTTTGGCTTTGTTCGCTTTTCTACGTCGAACAGAAGAAGAAAAATTGGTTTGAACAGAGGTTAGAGGTTAGAGACGTTAGAGAAATGTCGCGGAAAAGATATCTAAGGAAAAAATTCATCTTGTCCTGTCTCTAGTCCGGAGCAGTTCAATGGAATAAGTTTATAAAATCGTCCATGGCATAAGTTTACGAGCTTAAGTTTTTGATACTTTACTTTTATTCCGAATTCAATCAAGATCATTCTTCAACTTCTTTCTTGCGTCTTGCCTAAATATTTTCAATTTTCCTTCCTTAGTACTCGCCTCTCTCTCTCTCCTCCTCTCTCTCTGTCTCTCTTTCTCTCTCTGTCTCTATCTCTCTCTTTCTCTCTGTTTCTCTAACTTTCTCTCTTTCTCTCTCATTCTTTCTCTCTCTCTCAATCTTCCCCTTTCGCTGTCTCTCCGTCTTCTTCCCACTGGCTTTCTTCAATATTTTCTCCGAGCTTTTCTTCATGCAATGAAAACACCACTATTCTGCGTCCCTCCATTCTACTTATTTCTCTCGAGCTATTCGCTGACTGGAATACTGATAATTGCCGACTTGCTCTATATTGATTTTAGCGGAAGGCAAATTTCTATTTGGTGGTCAAGATATAACGTAATCCCACAAGAGATTTTCGAATTGTCAACTTAAACTATACTAAATTCGCTATAGGTAAAATAAGTCGCGCTAAAAGCCGTTAGCCAGTAAGAAGTAGCCTAACCTGCAGGCTGTAGCAGAAATTTTCTATACCTAGTTTTCTAATTTATTTTTACAATCATTTAGACCTACACGTTTTTGTATTAAAAATTTTAGTTTCGTTTTAAAGTTAATTGTTGTATTTGTATAATAAGCAAGCTAGAAAGAAACCTTGGGTTAACTTCTCTCAAAATTTGAGTACGACCTAATTTATACTTATATATTGAATTATTTCTACTTGTTTAATACTTATTTTTACTTGTAAAGATAATTCTGCAACATAATATCAGGGCAATTTCACATCTTCCACTTGATCACTGCGTCACTCCAGGAAACCTGTCAACTCAGATTATAGGCCTACGTCTAGAGTCCTGCTTAACTTCGGGCATTATTCTAACAGAAGCCTCATCAGCGCCGGGTTGACCCTTGATTAGAATCAATTGTATAATAATCTCATAAAGTATAGAAGAGTCAATAGCTTTACGCGGCCACATCGGGTGAAATACGGGTGTTTATTTACACATCGGTGAAATACGGGTGTTTATTCACACATCGGTGAAATACGGGTGTTTATTCACACATCGGTGAAATACGGGTGTTTATTTACACATCGGTGAAATACGGGTGTTTATTTACACATCGGTGAAATACGGGTGTTTATTTACACATCGGAGAAATACGGGTGTTTATTTACACATCCATGAAATGCGACTCAACTCGAGAGTGTCGAGTCTTAAAGAGAAGCCTTGTGCTTCTGAACCTTGACGTTAAACACACTACAAAACAAATCTACCTTACGATAGTATATGCTGCAGTGGTTCTATTCTTCGTTACAAATATTGTACCTAATCTAGAATTTATCTTCTGACTCAGCATAAGTGGCCATCTTTATTTAACATGAGAGAATCTACTGAGTTAATAAGAACAAGATATATTCTAAGAACACCACAATGTAAAACTAAATGAACTAGTTCTAATCACAATGGCTGGACTCCTGGCGTCATCTCCACACAATATGCTTCACTTCCGATTGTAGTTGACCACGCAAACTCTTGTTTAATGTCGACTCTTAAATACCAACGACATCGTCATAAAATAGACCATAACTCTAGGAATAATCTACTATACACTGTACTCTCATTGTATTCTTGCATCTGCAAGATACATCGCAGTTCACTTATTGTTAACCCAATATATGTGACGGTAGCTCGAGTGGGTCGAGTCGTCTTGAGGGAAATACTTATGCTTTCTGATCCTTAAAGTTAAGCACATTACCACCTAGGAAAAATATATTTCCTGTAAACATCAAATATATTAGAAAATAGAGATAAATTTTGTTGAAATGAGATAACGAAAACAGTTGATATTAGCACAGATACCTTTTTAAGGTAATGCCAGTTTAGTCAATGTCGAGCAATTATAAATTCAATGAGAAACAATTTGGAAGCAATATTAAATTTTATAAGCCACTTTTGAGATTTCAGGGTATCATAGATAAACTTGTTTCTAAAACTTTGACTGAATAATAAGTAAATGGAAATAGTGAAATGACATTGCAGTCGAAAAACTATTAGGCCTAAGCACATGACAGCATTATAATTAAAATAAGAGAATAAAGCGAAAAAGCGATAAACTGATGGCTGACGCAGAAATGAAAATAAATACCAATGTTTTAATCAACGCCATAAAACGTAAGCCATTCTATTGGTAAAGCTAATGTTAAGGTCAGTTTCTTCACTCGAAAGCGATGTCAGTGACGGGAGAGCCCAGGATTTAAACCCCGCACATACTGATCCGCAGTCGAGTATCTTACCGACTTCGACACTGGCTCCAGCCAGTTGATTCACCGAGATGCTCATAAAAGAGCGATTAAAGATACGTAATATAGAAATTTGTTGCGAGGACATGGAATGATAGGAAGAGATATATGAGCGGAATAGGAGGAGTATTTATGGTTTGTAATCTATCAGGACAAACCTCTGAACGGTTCAGGTTTTATTAGATAATCTTCCGGTCTCATTGTTTCACAGGTCACTTGTTATGACAAGCCATTATCTCATCCCACAGATTATCTCATAGCCTTCAACAGAGTTCTCTGCGTTCTACTGAGTTCTTAAGAGCTTAACAGAGTTCTTCAGTGTATACAAAGTTCTTAAGAGCTTAACTGGGTTCTCAGCGTTCTACTGAGTTCTTAAGAGCTTAACTGAGTTCTCGGCGTTCTACTGAGTTCTTAAGAGCTTAACTGAATTCTTCAGTGTCTACAGAGTTCGTAAGAGCGTAAACTTGGTTTTTAAGCGTTCAATAGAGTTCTTAGTGTTCAATAGAGTTCTTAAGCGTTCAATAGAGTTCTTAAGCGTTCAATAGAGTCCTTAAGCGTTCAATAGAGTTCTTAAGCATTCAATAGAGTTCTCAAACGTTCAATAGAGTCCTTAAGCGTTCAATAGAGTTCTTAAGCATTCAATAGAGTTCTTAAGTGTTCAATAGAGTTCTTAAGCATTCAATAGAGTTTTTAAACGTTCAATAGAGTTCTTAAACATTCAATAGATATCTTCACTGGTCATAAAAATTCATAAACGTGCTATATATAGAGAGTTAATAAATGTTTAAGTTAATGGCGTTCAATGGAGTTCCTAGCGTTCAATAGAGTTAATAGATGTGCTATAGAGTTCTTAGCGTTCAACAAAGTTCTTTCATAATAATTTTCGCCATATGATTATCTTATAGCGAGATATGAAATTTTTCAGTAACATTTTTGTACATCATATTCTCAAGCTAACCTGCGAATGCTCTCATCAAACTCTAGAATATTCTATATAAAGATTCTAGATAATTCTAGATAAAACTTGTTTCTATGTCGAGAATTTCGTGATGTCATTTCCCGATCATTCTTTGAAAGTCTGGTCACCCCTGCACTTAGCATGAGTTTCGTTTAACAGAGGCGAGTAACTCAGGATAAAAGAGATAAAACATTTTCTCTGAAAATTGTCTAGTTTTAATTAAGTCGAAGTAAAATGAAACATATTTTAAAATTGTTGCAGACTTCTACCAGACACTCTTAGCAGTACATGCGAGGGAGAGAGAGAGAGAGAGAGAAAGAGAGTGAGAGAGAGAGTGGGATAGAGAGAGATGGAGAGAGAGAGAACGAGTGTAAGAGAGAGACAGAGAAAGAAAGAGAGAGAGAGAGAGGAGCCGCTGATTTATTTTCACAATTCCCAGATTATGGGGAATTAGCATTTTTTCTGAGATGGGTTCCTCCGCTAGGGACCCAAATTAGATGCTAAGAGACCTGCAAATACATTACAGGGTGGGCCCCAAAAACTCTGACCTTCCCCTAATTCTCTATTCCCGCTATAACCACTTACTGGAGGTCATTACTTGCTCCACGCTGGTAATGTTTCTCTCTGGGAGAGATAATGCCGGAAGTCCATTCTATCCGCTCTCTAGATAAAACCATCGCCAACACTCGCCCCCCTAAATAGAAAAATTACGATTTGGACCTTCTTCCTGAGAGGACTGTCAAACATTCACTCTAGCTGATGAGAGAGAGAGAGAGACAGAGACAGAGACAGAGACAGACAGACAGAGAGAGAGAGAGAGACAGAGAGAGAGAGAGAGAGAGAGAGACAAAGAGAGAGAGAGAGAGAGAGAGAACAGTGTTTATTGACAGTACGCATCCAAGCACGCATACCAGCACAAAGTCATAAAAGAGGGTATATATATACCCTATCTAGTTGACAGCCAGCAATCACGCAAGAACAAGCAAACACACAACTGAAAATGAGCGAAATACTACAGAATAACCAGTAGTATTAAAATCAGCTGCAAGTTGGAAAAATAGAATTTTTAAATGTTGAGAGTATAAAAAATGAATGTTGATAGAGCTCTACGTGGGCCTATATGGACATATGGGCATATGGGTCCATAAGGACAGATGGGCATATGGGGCTCAGTACAGGCCCTTTTATCATTTGTTGACCTGAAAGAATATTGTTGAAGGGAATTGGATCATTTGTTTCATTTTAAAATAAGAGTTTAGTCTATTTTAATAATAGGGCTGAGCCGGTGGCAAGTTGTTCGCAAGTTGTTCGACAGCGGATCAGTAGGTGCAGGTTTCAAACCCAGTGCTCGCTACATCACTGACATTCTACTCGAGCAGAAAACAGACGTCAAACTTGACTTTAGCTTAAAATCGTCTTTCAGGAAGAAACATCCAATCAACTAGAGACAGTGAGGGCGACGGAACCTGTGAGGCGTTACAGAATCAATTCTCATCATGTACATGTAGTCAATACAGCTCAGCATAGAGATATAGAAATGAGAGATGAGATATAGAGATATTTGAATAGATATAGAGATGTGTGATGAGATATAGAGATGTGTGATGAGATATAGAGATGTGTGATGAGATATAGAGATGTGTGATGAGATATAGAGATGTGTGATGAGATATAGAGATGTGTGATGAGATATAGAGATGTGTGATGAGATATAGAGATGTGTGATGAGATATAGAAATGTGTGATGAGATATAGAGATGTGTGATGAGATATAGAGATGTGTGATGAGATATAGAGATGTGTGATGAGATATAGAGATGTGTGATGAGATATAGAAATGTGTGATGAGATATAGAGATGTGTGATGAGATATAGAGATGTGTGATGAGATATAGAGATGTGTGATGAGATATAGAGATGTGTGATGAGATATAGAGATGTGTGATGAGATATAGAGATGTGTGATGAGATATAGAGATGTGTGATGAGATATAGAAATGTGTGATGAGATATAGAGATGTGTGATGAGATATAGAGATGTGTGATGAGATATAGAGATGTGTGATGAGATATAGAGATGTGTGATGAGATATAGAGATGTGTGATGAGATATAGAGATGTGTGATGAGATATAGAGATGTGTGATGAGATATAGAAATGTGTGATGAGATATAGAGATGTGTGATGAGATATAGAGATGTGTGATGAGATATAGAGATGTGTGATGAGATATAGAAATGTGTGATGAGATATAGAGATGTGTGATGAGATATAGAGATGTGTGATGAGATATAGAGATGTGTGATGAGATATAGATGTGTGATGAGATATAGAGATGTGTGATGAGATATAGAGATGTGTGATGAGATATAGAGATGTGTGATGAGATATAGAGATGTGTGATGAGATATAGAGATGTGTGATGAGATATAGAGATGTGTGATGAGATATAGAGATGTGTGATGAGATATAGAAATGTGTGATGAGATATAGAGATGTGTGATGAGATATAGAGATGTGTGATGAGATATAGAGATGTGTGATGAGATATAGAAATGTGTGATGAGATATAGAGATGTGTGATGAGATATAGAGATGTGTGATGAGATATAGAGATGTGTGATGAGATATAGAGATGTGTGATGAGATATAGAAATGTGTGATGAGATATAGAGATGTGTGATGAGATATAGAGATGTGTGATGTGATATAGAGATGTGTGATATAGAGATGTGTGATGAGATATAGAGATGTGTGATGAGATATAGAGATGTGTGATGAGATATAGAGATGTGTGATGAGATATAGAGATGTGTGATGAGATATAGAGATGTGTGATGAGATATAGAGATGTGTGATGAGATATAGAGATGAGGTATAAAGAGGAGAAATAGTGATGTGATATACATCATGTAGAGATGTGTGATTTCTCGGTCGAGTGCAATTTTAAACATAAATGAAGTGTATTAATTAATTGTTCACTAAACTATCATTTCTATTAATAACCAAAACCTAAACTTATAAAACTGTCGTGAATTATATAGCTCCTCGAGACTGCTTTATAGCAAGAGATTTGTACTAATCATCATCATCAATAACTTCCCCCTAATCCCAGCGCAACCAGGGTCGGGACGCGAACGGACCTTCTTCACTCCACTCTGTCCCAGAGATTTGTACTGATAAAAGCTATATAAAAATAAAATAAAATCTAATAAAATAAAAAGAATTTTCAAACCGGAAGTTGCTGCAGGGATGTATGACCCAGTTACCAGCAGCCTGTTGTCTCATCTTCTCTTTCATCAGAGCGTTCTTGTTGCCAAACAACTTCATCGCAAGCTTGTTGTCAGACGGCTGGAAGAACGCGATTATCTGGTCTTTGAGGTAGTTGCTCGGTGAATTCCTCGCCGAGGACGCCTCTGGGTGGTCCTTGTAGGGGTCGTCTTTGGGCGACCCAAGGGGGCTGGGGTCCTCACCCAGGTGGGAGCCTCTGAAGCCACCAGGGAACCCATAGGGGCTGATGTAGTCACTGACCAGCGAGTCCTCGTCCATGTCATGCGTGACGGTGACGATAGGGCATTTAGTTGCCTAACAATAAAAAAATACATGTCATGCGTTACGGTGACGATAGGGCATTTAGTTGTCTAAAAATCAATAAATCATTTGATCAGTTAATAATAACAACAATTAGAGTGCTACTGTCATCAATGACAACATCGAGCACTTATAGTTAGTTAATCTATCAATCCGTCAATCAGTCAATTCGTCGATATTTAGTCAGTCAAGACGGAGGAATGTTCTCGTCCTATGTTCTTTTCAGAATGTAAGTAACTGATGAAGACGATAGTCTACCAATCAATGAAAAAAGCAAAGCTGGTAAAGCTAAGGTTAACGTCAGTTTCCTCACTCGAAAGCGATGTCAGTGACTGGCAAGCCCATAACTTTAAAACCCCGCACCTACTGACCAGCGGTCGAGTATCTTAGGGACTTTGCCATTGGCTCAAGCCAAAACTGGAATGGATAGTTGGTTGAAAGTTTATCGTTCAATCAAGTGATCATTCATTCTACCAATCAAGCAATCAATCGATTAATCAATCAATCAATCGATTAATCAATCAATCAATCGATTAATCAATCAATCAATCAATCGATTAATCAATCAGTTAATCGATTGAGATTCAGCATATCTGTACAACGCATAATCCGTCAACAGTCAGCTATATGCGATAGGTTACCTAAAAAGTAATTACACAAAACTAACATTATCAATATCGTAACACAGCGTAAATCTCATCAATAGCGTAACAAATCGTAAATCTTACCAATCGATCGGGCCTAATCTAAGCTGCATCTCTATATTGATTGCCATTTATTGAAACAGTATCGCAGATTTGGCACCGAACTGTAAGTGTCCGAATTGATCGATCCTGGATTTATCTTCTACTTATAAATTATAACTATGCATTTGAAGAATTTTGGCACAATGAATTATTTAAAGTACGACAAATATAAATTCGCGGTTAATTAAATAAAAAGAAATCATTTTGTGAACATTTTAAGATATTTTCTATCAATAAAACATCGTTCATATGAAAAAAAAGGTTGCTCAGGACGCAAAGTTGTCAGCGCCAATGTTTTGAGTAACTCAAAAACTTAATACATTCTTGATAAACGCTTGCTTTGTACCTAGAGATCTAATCGAGAAAGGGATAAATCACAGAGGATTGTACGACCTATCTAACCCGCGAATAGAGGGGATGAACAAAGCCCTGCTCAGTGATTGCATCAAACACATTACACTGATTGCCCATCTATATTAAGAGGGAGAGAGAGAGAGAGAGAGAGAGAGAGTGAGTGAGTGAGTGAGTGAGAGAGAGAGAGAGAGAGAGACTGAGAGAGAGAGAAAAAAAGAGAGAGGCAGAGACACAGAGAGAGAGAGAGAGAGAGAGAGAGAAAGGTAATGTGTGCGTGAATCTGAGAGAGGAAGAGAGTGCAAGAGAACGGATGAGGTAAAAGCTGAGAGTGAAAGAGAAGAACAAGAAATGACTATTTTAGGAAATCCAACAATTAATATTAACAGTGGAATGATTAGAAAAACAATCCAGTTGCATGTACAATACTTACGATGAACCAGTCTCTACGATATAATACACAGTTACTTTTAATTTATGGAATTTTTCAAAGTGAACAATATAGACTTCCTAAAATTTGGGTTCATCCATTGTAATTACCATTTAAACGCACTCTTTTCGTGGATAAGATTTCATCATTAAAATGTTATATAATGACCGTTATGAAGCGTATATCTTGGACTTTATGATAATATTGAACTTTCTATTTGCTTTTTGTTCAATGTGCGTTTGTACTTTTTCCGCGGTATGTCAGATTTCATGTAATAAACGAATATATTATGTTGCACTGAATTATTATTCTTTTAGACAACGAGGCAATAAATCCAAATGAAATCTCTAACCTGGTTGGTCGTTTAATCATTTGTGACGGAGGTAATAAAGAGGAAGGCGGAAGATAGAGAAGAGTGGAGGCGTTATATACCATAGACCTGCCATTAGCAGTGCACTAATAGAGAGAGAGAGAGAGAGAGAGAGAGAGAGAGAGAGAGACTAGAGGTAATAAATCCCAATGAAGTCTCTAACCTGGTTGGTGATGAAATCGTCGTCGACCACATAGCAACCCTCCTCCTGCCCCTCCCCCACAGCTCTTCTGATTCTCAGACTCATCGACTTCCTCCTCTGTCTCGAGTAACCATGCTGCTGAAGGGTGGACCCCGCCCTGTGTGGGTACAGCCCCCCGCCCACCCGATGTATGGGCAGAAACAACGAGTTCTGCCACGGGATACCTCTTCCAAAGTCCAGCCCATCGATCTGACCCTGGAGGTATGTGGGTGTGATCGCCTCGTCGATTTGCGGGACGTTGTTTTTGTCGACGATAATTGAGTTTAGTTTTGAGGGGCGTCGGGCGAGAGGTTTCATGCCCATGGGGCGAACCAGGGGCTTCTGTCCCCCCAATCCACTACTTCCCCTCTCCAGTCCATGACTCCGGTCCACGTCCACTGATTGCTGACGTCGAGGAAAAGATCTATTCCTTCCGACCTTGGAATTTACTCCGCAAGTGGTTTCCCGTTGGTTTCTTTCACAGACTGCCTCTAGAGTATTTGCTGTCTGCATTGGTCGATCAACCAAACACCGGTCCACAATGGATGAGCCTGTTAAACGTTCGCAAGAGCCCCTGGCTATATTAACACTCGCGCAATGGTGCTCTATATCATCTCGTAGAGAGGATTGGCTCGATATTCTGGATCTAGAAGGCGGAACGCACGTGTCGCTCTTGTGATGTTTTCGAGTTCTGCCACTGTTCCGCCTGGAACTCGATGAACTTTCTCGCGTTCTCGCGTTTCGCCGTTCTTTCTGGGAAATGGAAGCGGAACGCTGTAGACTCGTCGCTGATGATGCGAGATCATTGGGTTGTGCAACAACATGAGATTGTTGTTTATCCTGTTGTTCCTGTTGTCCCTCGTTGTTCTGTTGCTCTCGTTGTTCTAGTGGCTTTCGTTGCTTTGGCTGCTCTTCTGGCTGTTGTTGTTTTTGATGTAGGGGTTGTTCGTGATGTTGTTTTTGCTGTTGTTGTCTTTCTTGATGCTGCTGCAAGTGTTGTTGTTGTTGATGGTGTTGTCTATCTTCCTGCTGATGTTGTTGTTGCTGATGATGTTGTCTATCTTCTTGCTGTTGTTGCTGTTGTTGTTGTTGTATTTGTTTCTGTTGTTGCTCTGATGTTTGTTGATGTTGTACATATCGCTGCTCTTGTTGTTGCTGCTCTTGTTGTTGTTGCTCTAGTTGTTGCTGCTCTTGTTGTTGTTGCCCTAGTTGTTGTTGTTCTGTATGTTTTGTCTCTTGCAGTTCATGTTGATGTAGCTTTTGTTCTAGCTGTTCATGCTGTTGATCTTGCTGTTGTTGTTGTTGTTGTGGCTGCTGCTGTTGTTCATGTTGTTGTTGCTGTTGCATTTCCTTTTGATGTTCTCGTTGTTCTACATGCTGTTGCTCTTGCTGTTCATATTGTTGATTTTGATGTTGATGTTGTTGTTGCTGTTGCTGCTGCTGCTTTTTTTCATGCTCTTGTTGTTGTTGCATTTCCTCCTGATGTTGCTGTTGCTCTTGCTGTTCATGTTGTTGATCTTGCAGTCGATGTTGTTGTTGTTGCTGTTCATGTTGTTGTTGTTGCATTTGCCCTTGATGTTGCCGATGTTGTTGTTGCTCTATAGGTGCTTGCTTTTGTTGTTCATATTGTTGTTGCTCTTGTTGTTGTTGTTGTAGTTCAGAAGAGCAGCTGATCCACTGTTGCTCTTCTGCTGCTCTAAGTTCATCGAGGCTTTGCATTTCATTGATTGACTTATTCATTTATTGATAAACTTATTCATTCATTCAGTGACTCATTCATTCACTGACTCATTCATTCATTGAGTCATTCATTAAGTGATTTATTCATTCATTCATTGACTCATTCATTTATTCATTCATTCACTGATCCATTCATTCATTAAGTGGCTCATTCATTCATTCATTGGCTCAGCTCATAGCTGACTTTATAAAACTATCATACGCTGTGCAGAGCTCGATGTGGTCATGGACGATGATATCACAGAGAACCACTATAGTTGTAGTCAGAGCTAATAGGCTCGTGTTGTGCAGAGCTCGATGTGGTCATGGACGATGATATACAGAGAACCAGTATAGTTGTAGTCACAGCTGATAGGCGCTCAGTCAATACTCTTAACTCACTACTACGCAAAACTTCTATCAGATTCTCATAACACGGGCTTATCTTACAACATCGCTAGGTTAAGAATCGAACCTGCGTTCGCATGAGGGGGCATCCAATCAGCAATAACTCTATAGTAGAATAAGAGAGGAGCTTTAGACGCTTGGGGATCTCTGTGCGTTTGAAATTGAAATAGCAAAGATTAGAGGATTAGCTCCAGGCTTAGAGATCATTCACTGATAATCCATTCTACCGGATCAGTATCCATGATATAACAACGAGCAGGGATCAGTATAAGCTTTGTCACAATTCCTACACTGAATGAATGTACAACCCGAACAGAGTTACATTACTCTGAATCAATCAATTAATAAATAGATTTAAATTGCTTTGAATCAATTAATAAATAGGCATAACAACAGAAATGTGCTATGATATAAATGTGATTTGAAGTAGCTGACATTATCCTTGGATGAGGAAATGGACGTTAAACCTTTATTATTATTTTTATTATTATTTTCACACATCTAACCGTATAGAACAATGATATTACACCTCTATCATTGTCACATAGTGATTCTATCATATCACAAGTTTTGTGATATTATAACGCTATCATATTTGTTTGATATCACATTTCTATCATTGTCATGTCATGCCTCAATCTTAACACATTTCTATGATATCTCTCTCACATCACTATAATAACATATCTTTCATGACACTCTGATATCTCATCTCTATCACATCGCTATGATATCACATTTCTATCACATCGCTATTATATCGCATGTCTATCACATCGTTATGATATCACATCTCTATCACATCGTAATCATATCACATCCCTATCACATCGCTATCATATCACTATCATATCACAATCTCTATCACTTCGCTATCATATCACATCTCTATCACATCGCTATAATATCACATCTCTATCACATCGCTATCATATCACTATCATATCACAATCTCTATCACTTCGCTATCATATTACATCTCAATCACTTCGCTATCATATCGCATCTCTATCACATCGTTATGATATCACATCTCTATCACATCGTTATGATATCACATCTCTATCACATCGCTATGTTGTCACATGCCTATCACATCGCTATGATATCACATCGCTATAAAAATCGCTATTTTATCACATCGCTATATCACATCGCTACGATATTACATCTCTATCACATCTCTATCACTATGCTATCATATCACATCTCTATCACATGTCTATCGCATCGCTATGATATAACATCTCTATCGCATCGCTACCATATCGTTATGATATCACATCTCTAACACATCGCTATCATATCACATCTCTAACACATCTCTATAATATCGCGTATGGTCAGATATTGTTTACTAGTCAAGAGGACTGGGAGAATGGAAGCGAGAGCTAGTGTCTCCTCAAGCTTTCCTAAATCCTCCTTACTAACACGACATAGAGTGGGGAGAGGAGAGAGCGGTACAGAGAGAGAGAGAGAGAGAGAGAGAGAGAGAGAGAGACAGACAGAGACAGAGACAGAGAGAGACAGAGATAGACAGAGAGAGAGAGAGAGAGAGATAGAGAGAGATAGACAGAGAAAGAAAGAGAGAGAGAGAGTTGGATAAATAGGGAAATATAAAGGTGTAGTAAAAAAATCTAAAAAACTAATAAAAAGCTAAAGTTAACGTTAGTTTCCTCACTCAAAAGAGATGTCAGTGACAAGCGAGCCCAGGATTTGAGCCCCGCACATGCTGATCCGCGGTCGAATATCTTACCGACATCACCACTGGCTCCAGCTGATAGAGAGAAAAGGAGAGAGGAAGATTGCTTGCTTTGGATGAAGTATTATGGACCGAGGGGAAATGTTAAAATAACTCAGCTCACGTGATACTCACGTGGGAGAATAACATTCACAGCGATTGTACAAAACTTCTTCATTTAAACACAATTCAAATCAGTGCCCATCAAAAATCATTGTTTAAGATGTCGAGTTTCTAGAGAGAAGAGAGAGATAGAGAGAGGTAGAGAGAGAGAGAGCGAGAGAGAGATAGGTAGAGAGAGAGAGAGAGAAAGAGAGAGAGAGCGAGAGAGAGATAGATAGATAGATAGAGAGAGAGAGAGAGAGAAAGAGAGAGAAAGAGAGAGAGAGAGAGAGAGGGAGAGGAGAGAGAGAGATGATGAGATGGGGTGAGAGTGAGAACGATGGATGTACAATATATACATACATTATATATATATATATATATATATATATATATATATATATATATATATATACATGTATATATACAGTATATGTACAGTATACATATATATATATATATATATATATATATATATATATATGCAGTAAATACACACACACACACACACACACATATATATATATATACATGCATATATATATACATGCATATATATATATATATATATATATATATATATATATATATATATATATATACATATACATATATAGACAGAGAAATAGAGAGAGAGAGAGAGAGAGAGAGAGAGAGAGAGAGAGAGGCGAGACAGAGAGGACAGAAGATATAAATGACAGGAGGTGAAGCTGTGAGACAGATATCATCAAAGGTTCAGATATTAAAAGAAAATGAGAAAGGCAGAAAATGTCAACAAGAATTTAAGTCAGGAAATAATTTTATCACCGACCGCCTCTTGTCGCTTCTATACATTGTGATATATTCGAAGCGTCTTACTCTCTCCTCAGAATGTTGACAAATGATTTATTGAAAACGATGTACATTAAAGATGCAAGAAAAACCTCATTTCAAATTAAAAGTAAAAGTTTCGCTAAAAATATCAAGACAACAGATGTTGCAGATGTGACTGAAGCCAGTGGCGAAGTCGGTAAGATATTGGACCGCGGATCAGTATGTGCGGGGTTCAAATTCTGGGCTCGCAGGTCAATGACATCGCGTTCGAGTGAGGAAACTGACGTTAACCATAGCTTTTTATACATTAGCCATTCGACAAATGAATTTGCTTTCAGTCTACTGAGTAATTGTCAAACCATCGAAGTCAATGACCCTATTTGATCTTACGGTTTGTATTGGTTACACATACTACAACCGCGCGTGTTTACGTGCTTTTTCATTACGTGTATATTTATATGTATATATATATATATATATATATATATATATATATGTAAAAGCTAAAGCTAAGGTTAACGTCAGTTTCCTCACTCGAAAGCGATGTCAGTGACGGGCGAGCCCAGAATTTGAACCTGTATCAACTGATCCGCGGTCGAGTATCTTACCGACTTCGCCACTGGCTCCAGCCAGTATATATATATATATATATATATATATATATATATATAAGCAGTATATATATATATAAACAGTATATATAAATATATATATATATATATGTATATATATATATATTTATATATATATATATATATATATATATATATATGAAAGATATATATGTATATGCATATACATATTTATGTGTACATTTATGCCGGGCGAGTCCAGGATTTGAACCCGCACCTACTGATCGAATATCTTACGGACTTAGCCACAGACTCCTGCCTATATTTATATATATGTATATATATATATATACATATATATACACATACATATATATATATATATACATATATATATATATATATATATATATATATATATATGTATGTACAATGTATGTATTTGTGTAAATCTGCGTAAGTGTATGTGGATAAGATGTGAATAGAAGAGCAATCAAACCGAAACAAACCTTCAGATCAGAAAATTTGGCTGACCTAAAAGTACGCATAGCATGAACCATAGTATGGACCAGCCAGTAGGCACTGCACTAGGAGAGAAAGACAGAGCATAAACTATAAGCATTAAGTTCAAGTCCATGAACGTGAGTTTGAGTGTATGTGTATGTTAGTGCATATGTGTGCGTATATTTATGTATGTGTGAGTGTGTGTGTCTATGAGCGTGTGTGTGTGAGTATGTGTGTATGTGTGCGTGTGTATGTATGTATGTGCGTGTATGTACTTGTATGTGTGTATATGCGTGTATGAATGTGTATGTATGTGCGAGTATGTATGTGTATGTATGTGTGTGTATATGTGTGTGTGTGTGTGTCTGAGCAACAGGTATTATATGTATATTTTCCACGTCTAACCCATGGACTCCTCACCACCACTGATGCGTGTATCCAGGCAGATGAGATCTCAGAGTCCATGTAGTGAGAGTGGACTAAGCGGAAGTGGATAGGATATTAGACACAGCACGCGATCCGTACGAATAGATAGTGAAAACAATCTCACTTGTAGGTCAATGTAATCATAGCTAATTGATCAACCAGTCAGTCAATCAGTCATTCAATCAATCGTCAGTCAGTCAATCAATCAATCAGTCAATCACTCAAGCAGTTAACCAACCAGCTCAATATAAAGCTAAAGCAATACCTCGCCCATACCCAATCGGTATGTGCTGGATTCAAATCAAGGGCGAGCCCAGGATTTGAACCCCGCACATAGTGATCCGCGGTCGAGAATCTTACCGACTTCGCCGCTGACTCCAGCCAGTGGCGAAATAAACCAACCATTAATAGGTCAACCATTAATTAATGAATTTATTAGTTTTAAATCACTAAAATTTTGTAGAATATGACTCTAATATAAGTAAAATTAAACTATCTTCTACCTGAACTCGACTAGATTTTAATGAAAGTGACAAAATTATGTCGACAATTAATTCTTCGAACTCTATCCCGTAATAGAAACCCATTTCGCTCCTTCTTTCTCTCTCTCTCTCTCTCTCTCTCTCTCCCTGTCGATCGTTATCTATCCTATATTAAAACACCTGGTTCAAGGCACATACTCTTAAAGCTATCACGACGAGATCTCTAATAGAACCACGCTATACACGCACCTCTACGGCCTCCTATCAAACCATCAATTAACTGCGGTCAGCTCCTGGAAAAACTCACTCCAGTATATCCCCATGACATTCATTCCTCCATCAGGTCTCAGCGGAATCTGGAGGCAAGAGGAAATTTGATTTCTAGACGACATGTATTTCATTTCATATCACACACGTAGGTCTGCATGCACGGCGAGGGTTTGACGATGATGATGTTCTGTGAGATGAATTCTTCATTATACTCTCTCCATGTCTTCATCTAAGCGCTCAGAAAAATTATCTGAAAATATTCCTGCTCAGAGAATGTAGAGAGAAAACGGAAAAAGTTCCACGATAGTATTTACTTATTTATTTATTTAAAATTTCGATTTTGCACAGTAAATACACAATGTAATTAAATAACTGGATAGCACATGTGGCCTAATTGCAAAATCAGGGTTAACCCAAGGCACTATAGGCACTTAGGCAGGGGCGGTTCTGGCTTATGCAAAATGGGGTGGCCAGAGGGATGGCAAGGTAAAATTTAGGGGGGCACATATGAGGCATTTTTTTGGGGAGGGCGCTATTAAACCCCCTACCCGAAGGGGAAATTTTTTGAAATTATAGTCATGAAACTGTATATTTTCTGAGCATCTCATAATAAATATAGGAGATTATTTTTCTTTTTGGAATTTGTCAATAATAAATCTTTTCTATTATATATCATCTTCATCATCGTCACATCAGTCTAAACAAGCATCGTCTTAACTGGGTATCTGATGCTCCTGATCCAGCACTGTTATGTTATGGTAATCAGCAATATAAATCAATATTTTTGGTTGATTATTTTTGGGATGGCCACTGGAGTGGCCACTGGCGGTTCTGAGGGGTGGCCCAGGCCACCCCTCAGAACCGCCACTGCACTTGGGCCTACAGGTACCCATATAAAGTACGCACTGTAGATGTTTTATCTGGGTCAAAATGGTCCTTGACACATAGTGAGCGAGTAATTAGGACACTAGAGGATACTGAATTCAAAGGAAACCTACTTTAAATCCCATATTTGGTAAACACAAGCGCCATACTAAGCACTAATAAATCCATAGCCTTTCATTTTGTTGGAATCAAATGGGTATTGTTTGGAAAAGACTCATTGTGGATTTTGATAGCAAGCTTTAAATAAAATGTGTCTTAGAAATGTTACTTACCAGAATGCTAGAGTAAAAGCTTAAAAGCCGATGTTACTGTTAGCTTTCTCTCGAAAGCGATATCAGTGACGGGTAAGCCCAGGATTTGAACACAAACATACTGATCCGCTGTCGACTATCATATTGTCGCATCGTCAGCACAGAAGTTGATGAAACTAAGCACATACATGTACATGTAATTGTGTAGCCTGTATAAAATAGATAAAATAGCTTACATTAATCCCACTACATGTGGGATTGAATTATTAATACGCTATGCTTAGAACTTATTATCCTACAATTTGCTGTAAATTCTAACTATAGATTCGTAATTAGTTGAGCATAAAGTGGATATTAACTTCAGTAAACCGGCGCCTCTTATACAGATTTGATGCTACTACTAAGCGTGTAATGTAGTGGATAGACGTAGAAATTTGCTATGAAAGCTAAGGTTAAAGTCAGTTTCCTGACTCGAAAGCGATGTCAGTGACCGGCTAGCCCAGGATTTGAACCCCGAACCAACTGATCCGCGGTCGAGTGTCTTACCGACTTCGCCACTGGCTCTAGCCAAAGCATGTACATACATGTACACGTGTTTAGGATATATGCCATCTAACCTTCGTTTAGTACTAAATTTGACTGTCGCACCTAACACGTCCACTAGTACAGGTTCGTTTGATCTAATCATACACGCACTGCTCTGTTGATGAGCTCTGATGCTTTCTGTCAATGTAGCGGCTCTGATAGCTTACAGCTGATGAACATCGATTGATTCCTCTATAGTTGATTCGACCACAGGGGCCAATATATATACACTGTGGAAAACATCTGTACACCATACAGCTCCATCTAGTTGTATGTGTATAATACAACTGTACACCATACAACGCCATCTAGTTGTATGTGCTCGTATGTGTACAATACAGCTGTACACCATACAACACCATCTAGTTGTATGTGCTCGTATGTGTACAATACAACTGTACACCATACAACGCCATCTAGTTGTATGTGCTCGTATGTGCACAATACAACTGTGCACCATACAACGCCATCTAGTTGTATGTGCTCGTATATGCAGAATACAACTGTACACCATACAGCGCTATATAGTGTATGTGTGGAAAACAACTGTACACCTTACAGCTCTATCTAGTTATATGTGTTGTATGTGTAGAATACAACCTGTGAACATCACAGATCTATCTGTGGACACTTATATAATGGACGCCACTGCATAAGTATGCCACTACTTGTATATATGGTCGCCACTATACATGTATATGGTCGTCACTATATATGGTCGTCACTATATATGGTCGTCACTATATATGGTCGTCACTATATATGGTCGCCACTGTATATGGTCGTCACTATATATGGTCGTCACTATATATGGTCGTCACTATATATGGTCGCCACTGTATATGGTCGTCACTATATATGGTCGTCACTATATATGGTCGCCACTACATATGGTCGCCACTGTATATGGTCGTCACTATATATGGTCGTCACTATATATGGACGCCAATGTTTATGGACGCCACGCATCTGACAGGCCACTATAGGCCACTCTAGGCCACTCATCTAACAGGCCATTACAGGCCACTCTAGGCCACTCTTCTGACAGGCCACTGTAAGCCACTGAACGGGGTTCGCACAGCTCGGTGACAAAACTACAAAGAAGTATATTTATCTAGAAAATGAAGTGTCGACGCCTCGACCCTTCATCACCTCAGCCCCTAGCACGCGAGCACCGGGGCATCCCCCCTCCCCTCTCCCAGGCTGCCCCGCCCTAGAGCAGGGGCCTCCACAGCGAGCCGGTGAGGAATCTGGTCTAGTTGTAGAACATTTCTTCTAGTATTTGAGAAAATCGGAGATTAGTATATTAAGTAGGATTCGTATCTTATATTTCTAGTAATAATAATAATAACAACAATTAGAGTGCTACAGTCATCAATGACAACATCGAGCGCTATTGAGACAAAATCAAGCTGGCGAACACAAATAAGGTCCAAAAACGGTGCAAATTCCAAGATCTAGAAAATCAGTCCAAAGTTTTTGTACATGTGATTACGCGCATCGTACTCACATGTATAGTGTACAAGTGCTGTAGACATGGTTATATAAAGTAAGCTTATAGAATGAATCGTATAGGCCTAATACTCGAAATACAACAACAACAACAAAATTAGAGAGTTACTGTCGTCCATGACAACAATGAGCACTAGGGTACTAAATCAAATCCGATGAGCAGAGTGTGGGGTTCAAAAACAGTGCAAGCCAAACTCCGGGAAGTCAGTTCGAGGAAGGGTACTAGTGGAATGAAGGTTTACGTGTTGGTCTCAGTTTCTGTGAAATAGTTGAATAGGAGAGGTCAAAGAGTAAAGCACGGAGGGGGCGTATTAAAACTACGAGGTAATATATATATATATATATATATATATATATATATATATATATATATATATATATATTCGTGATTGTTGAAGTAAATCGATACGTGTACAATTAGGGAGTCAGCTAGATAGAATTTTGAAATAAAAAAGATTGCATCCTGAAATGTTACATGTAAATGATCAAACCGTAGAATAACGAAAAACCGTAGAAGTGTCAAAGTCAATCTCAACAATTGTAACCATTGAATTCAAGAATTGCAGTGATGCCAACACCTAATTTTGCTAGCCAGAGGTAAACAATATCAGCTGATCGTTATTTAAAGGCATAAAAGAATGAAGTTTTTGAACATTTGTAAAGCTTTTGAACGATAATGAAACGCTTTATTAGCACATTTATCGCCACATCTATCCGATATATCGTCATGACCAAAAATTATTTGAAACAAATTCCTATTAATTGGATTTATATTTTTATAAAACAAAATGCAAACAAACTTTATTTCAAATCACTTAAAGGATATTCCACGTTCTTTAGTGTCTGGATTTCTGGAATTTGTATACCCAAACGCGCAACAATACATCATCTTAAAACCGTTTAGAGGCCGAATATCATGAAATAAATCTGAAATTACAGAAATAACCATTAACCAACGTATTTTAAAGATCTTTGGATCAAACTTTACGTTCATTGATTTGGGTTGATCGATTATAGAATTCGTAGAAAATTGAGTCGGAAAGTTGCTAATTTTTGGAATGGCCGCATATAGAGGATTTTCACAGCTGTTAGCCGCGCCCACTTTTAACTTAACTTAACATAATTATACTGGTTAAGGAGGTCACAAAGACCTGTAACACCAGTATTACCTGTAATTTCATACCTCTAAACATAGAGACCAGACCGTAAAGGGGGGAAAAAAAGATACAAAACTTGACAAGCTGATAGGCTTCAAAAGAAGAACATTAGAAAAAAAACTAAACACTCACCAACAAACCACACACACACACATAACCAGCTCAAGTATAAACTTACACACAGGTATACAACTATGCAAAAATACACATACATACATGCACCCATGCATGTTCACATACATGTAATGCATACACACCAACACACACATTTCCACATATACACATATAAAAATACATACAAACACTCAAATACTTACATACATACATATGCATACATACATATATCCAAACATACCTTTTTATACACCTACCGGCATTGGCATCCATATTGGATTACGTCTGCTGATTTTTAGCATTATGTATATATAGATATATATGCATATAAAAAATAAAATTTATATATATATATATATATATATATATATATATATATATATATATATACGTATATTGCAATTTGTAAAAATGCACACGATTTATTAGTTATATACACAGACAGTGTAGGCCTACTATGTGCTTCATAAAGTTGTATGAACTTACGTATGGAATATATGAGATCCGATCTTACCGGTAAGATACGCTGTAGATTCGATATGTAGATGGATTCTATAGTTGAAGACTAAAATTAATTATACTAGTTCAGTAGGTCTTGATCGAGGACTTGTAACACTAGTCTAGTCGAAATTTAATGCCTCAATACACAAAGACCGTAAAGGATTCAAATACAAACCGTAAGTCTTAAACTATAGGCTAGTGCATAAGGTCAATATTGTCAATAATTTGTTGTTTAGAGATCTATGTATATTCCAATAACTTTTCACAGGTTTTGAGAAATTTGACCTTAATTTGCATTTCGTAAATGGCAGAAATAGCAGAATTTTTGCAATTACTAATTTCGTCAAACCATTAAAGCTTGCCGCCTATAGGGCTATCTTATATTTCGACAACTAATTAAATACATAGACTAAGTACACAACAAAACAGAAACACATCGTGCGGACAGACTTTTGTCCCATTTTCCTGAATTGCACTCATGGAGTCCAAATTTCTGCCATTTCTGCCAATTGGGGATGCTTATGATGCACTATTTGGCAGAAATGGCAGAAATGCTGAAATTATGTGTAACAAAGCTTTCAAGAACAATCATATCCATTATCAGTTCATTAACCTGCCAGAAAGAGCCAATGTCCATATGCCAGACTCAATTTTATACTAAATTAAGATGAAAAACTACTTAAAGTTACATATATAGCCAAGTATAATATAGAGTATCGTATATCAAATGGCGGCTTTGTAATGTAAACAGAAAATGACGTATGCATGAAACCTCTCTATACAGATTGTAGAGGATTAAATCCGCGTCGGCTGCCATAATTGAGCTATCAAAGGCAACGATTACTTTTAACAATGGAGAGAAAGGATGAAGTAATAAAACAACAGAAATTTTAATTAAAACAGGAAACCTTGTCAACGCATGGAGTTGTAGTGTGTGTAACCCATACAGTAAGGAAAAACCTATTTTAAAGATCTTTGGTGCAACCATACGAACAAAAACCCAACTAAACAAGTAGAAGAAGAGCTAATTGTTGCCAAGGAATGTGAAATAAGAGTGCAATGTTATTATTTCATATTAAGAGTCGAATTCTAAAAAGTTTATTTTGTTTTGCGAATAAAACAACTTTCTTTTCTTGTGTGACAAATAGTGACACAATTTTATCTCCTGCGACGAAGAGCGACAATATATCATCATTTGCAACAAAACGTCACGATACTTTATCAGCTGTGACAAATCGTGACAGAACTATAGAGTGTGAAGTCTATAGATGGACCAATTTCACTTTCATTTGTAACAAGTCATTTTATAGGTCGAGTAAGATAATGGCCACTAATGAAACTGGGTATTCTTCTTCTTCAAATCGTTTGCAGTACTTTGAAGGCAGTCTAGTCGGAGCCTTGATCGGTGACTGCTTTGGTGCGAAGTTTGAAGGATGCTGGAAGGTTAATCCGAAACATGTTGCAGCGCATTTGGCTACCATTGAAGAAAGTAAGCACTGTTATTTTACAGATTCCGTTCTGCTTGTGTTTTGTTAGCTGTAAGGTTTCGATCTTACGAATATTTATAGTCAGGTTCTTCTTTCTCATTGGTTTTTGCATACTCACACCGTCATTGTATTGTCTTTGTCATCTGTTGATGTAGAGTCCGCTTGAGCCGTCCCTAATACTGCCTTTTGGCGAGAAATCGGACGTTAAATCCTTATTGATTGATTGATTCTCACAAGTGAATGCTGTAGTCTATTTAATTGAAAAATTGATTGACAAACTGATTTTATTTAGCTCTTGATTTGATCTCATCTTTCAACTGATTGCGCAGATTTTTCTGGAAGTAGTTTGTCGCAAGATGGAGCCTCTAGTTGTGGAAAGAGTTCTCCCATCCAGTACACGGATGACACTGCACTGCTGCGTTGTATAGCAACGTCTCTCATTCAGCACAAGAAATTCAATGCCAGAGACGTTGCCAAGAGGTGGTTTACATTATAATGATAGCTTCAGTTTTACAATTTATTTATTTAGTTCCAATAACTCCATTAATATATTTAGTTTTAATACCTCTATTGATATATTTAGTATCAGTTTTACAATTTATATATTTAGTTCAAATATCTCCATTGATATATTTAATTCTATTACCTCTATTAATCTATTTAGTTTCAGTTTTACAATTAATATATTTAGTTCCAATATCTCCATTAATATTTTTAGTTCTAAGACCTCTATTAATATATAATTAGTTTCAGTTTTACAATTGATATATATTTGGTTCTAATACCGCTATTAATAGTTTTAAAAACATCTGAGTAGCGTAAATGTGTGCTTTGATTTGCATTCGTTGATAAATTTAATTTCTTGAGCAAATTAAATGTGTGCTTCGATTTGCATTCTTTGATTCGTTGATAGCACTGTTCGTGTTTCCGTCCTCAAGGTTTACGAAGACGTACTTCAATGAGCAGGGACGTGGCTACGGCTACAACATCGGCACGGTGTTTGAGAAGATGAAGGAGCAGAGATCTGAGGATGACGACCCATTTCTACCCGCCAGGGAGCAGTTTAATGGCACTGGCTCACACGGGAACGGTGGAGCAATGAGAATAGCTCCAGCAGCTCTGTTTACTGATGATAGGTCAGAGGATGAGCTCAAGGTTAGTCAATCAATTATTCAATCTGTCAGTCAATCAATCAGTCAATGAGTCAATCAATCAATCAGTCAGTCAGACAATCTATCCATCAATCAGTCAATAAATCAGTCAATCAATCAATCAGTCAATCAATCAATCAGTCAGTCAATCCATTAGTCAATCAATCCATCAATCAGTCAATCAATCAATCAGTCAATTGATCTGTCAATCAATATATCAATCCTTCAATCAATAATCCATCAATCAATCAATCAGTGAATTAATCAGTGAATCAATCAGTCAATCCATCAATCAATCAATCAATCAGTCAATCTATCAGTCAATCAATCAATCCATCTATCACTAAATCAATCAATCAATCCTTCAATCAATCAATCAGTTAATCAATATAAGCTGTGGCTGTGCTAACTGACTGATCGGATGACTGGTAAGCTTTTGTATGATCTGAGGCACTGCTTACTGATAGCTTATCAATTGTAGAGCTGAACATTTATCAGTCAGTTGGTTTTTGGCGCTATTTGCAGATGTCATATCGGTGTTAGAGCAAAAGGTTTCATTAGTCTGTATGATTTGTGGTTTTATATATTAAATATGTTGTCATTGAGGAGCTGATTGAATGAATGAAAGAGCTATGTTGTAAATTGCCGAACTGTTTAATTATTTGTTATTAAAAGTAATAGATCTTGTAATAATAATAATAATAATAATGATAAATATAAAAATAAGTAATAGATTTTATCCCAACCCTGGTTAAACTGGGATTTAAGGGAAGATGATGATGATTAAAGGTGATAGATATCACTTTAGTTAATCGTTTCACTATATCGTGTGTTTCTGTTATTACGTGTAGACACTGACTGAGGAGCTCACTCGTCTCACACACACGCACAGGAACGGTGTTGTGGGAGCACTGCTGGAGAGCTTTGCCGTTAGACTTGCTCTCAATCATTCCAAACAACCCGATCCCCCGCTGGATGATGTGGACGCCTTCACGGAAGAGTTTCTGAACAGTTTGGAGAAGATCCTGAGATCAGTTGAAGAACAGGAGGCAGAACCGATGAGTGGAGGAGAGATTGGAGAATCTAAAGGGTGAGTTAATGGCTTCTACTAAATTATGTGTAATGATGGATATCCCCTTGGGCCCATGGAAGGTTAATCTTGTATCTGAGCTTGCTGCAGATTGGCGCTATCAATAGCAAAGATATGATTAACCATGGAAAGGATTAATAATAACCTGCCAGAAACCTGCAAAGCAGTCTCGAAGACCGGACACCGGCCATGACACCTCTATAGAAATTGTCGGAGGTTATTATTTTTATTATGCGTCATGGCCTTAGTTTGATTTGTTATGCTCTGTTGAACATTATGCCGCAATGTTTATCAGTGTCCAAATAAATAAATAAATTCCTTTCAGTTTTTTATGTTATTTTTTAAAAATTTCTTTAATGTTTAAGTCGCTTTTGTATCAGTATCACTGGGGTTCATTGTTGGATTCATTTTTGTGTACAAATATATCTATAGAAATATTTATATATAGATATATGTATATATACTATATTCTAAATGTATTTGTGAATTTGGATCTATGAACTATAGAAGAAGTGCTTGGTTGCTTACCCATTTTATTTTAAAAAAACCAGTGGGGATGAATAAAATCTGTATTACGCAATTTGAGGTGTTGATGGCTACTGTTAATTTGTTCAATGTCAAGGAAAACCTTTTCAATATCAGCAAAATATCTACAACTGTACACTGCATGTGTAGGTTATCTGTATATTATTATTATAGGTATTAAAATGTACCATAACTGCACTACACAGTATACACTGTGGCAGTAGACATGTTGACAAATATTCAACATTGAACATTCATGTGCATGTATGTTACCGTAGCTAAGTAGTACAAAACTATCAAAGTACTCAAAAACATGAATAAAGTACAGTAACAAAGTACAAAGTACTCAAAAACATTAACAAAGTACAGAAACAAAGTACCAAGTACTTTAAAAAAACTCAGGGATCGCCAACTTAAAGGAAAAACATTGAACGTCGCTGTGTTAAACAGGTTGGAAACCATTGCTTTAGCTCCTCTCATATTCTAGTGCATTCCAGTCTTTAGCACCTCCTATATTTTAGTCTATTCTAGCCTTTAACATCTCCTATATTTGAGTTTATTCTAACCTTTAATACCTCCTATATTTTGGTTTATTTTAGCCTTTAGCATCTCCAATATTTGAGTTTATTCTAGCCTTTAGCATCTCCAATATTTGAGTTTATTCTAGCCTTTAGCATCTCCAATATTTGAGTTTATTCTAGTCTTTAGCATCTCCAATATTTTAGTTTATTTAGCCTTTAACCTTTAACCTATTTTTAGTTTATTTTGGCCTTTAAAACCTCCTATATTTTAGTTTATTTTAGCCTTTAGTACTTCTCATATTTTAGTTTATTTTAGCCTTTAACACCTCCTATATTTTAGTTTATCTTAGCCTTTAGCACCTCGAATATTTTAGTTTATTTTAGCCTTTAACACCTCCTATATTTTAGTTTATCTTAGCCTTTAGCACCTCGAATATTTTAGTTTATTTTAGCCTTCAGCATCTCCAAAATGTTATGCTTATAAGAAAGTTATTGTTGTGGCAGATACTGTCCTTGGGCCCTATTAAAGCACCTGATGAACCTAATGCCGAGGTTAGCCTCATTTTAATACCTCAGTATGATATCAGTGACTGATGAGCCATGGTTTGAACTCTGCTCTACTGGGTTGCAGTCAAATCTTTAACTATTGTGCCACTAGCTCAGTCGTACATGCTGCCAGGACCTCACTGTTTTGTGTGTAGAACTGACTGTACGTCATTTTATCATTTAGACTGATTCTATGTTACTTTGTGGCAATCTGATAAGATGCAATATGTAAACTTTTGTCTTTTCAGTTATTATAGATACACGGTAGTTTAAAGAAAGGTGTCTGAAAACAAACGGATTTTTACATTAATTATAATCCAGATTAAACGGGTTGTTATTGGGAAGATCTTGCAGTGCCTGCTCTGTCACTGATGGGCTCTCGAGTTAGGAAACGGACATTAAGCTAGACCTAGAAGTATATTAAATAGTCTTTTAGTACACTTAAACGCGATTAACTCTGTCAAATGAAATCAATTCTGTTATTAAACCTGACGTGAAGGGAAAAAAGGTAGAAGCAGGCCTAGATTAGGTTTGTTAGATGATTTAAATACACACTCATATGTGAACATGAAGAGGAAAGTGGAAGACAGAGAGGAGTGGAAGCGATATATACCATGGACCTGCCAGTTAGCAGTGCACTAAGATAGATCAAACTTAAGATAGATTAAACCTGATTTACTTTGATGCTGGGATTTGTTACGACAGACTGCGCAATATTAGAATAACTTTTATGTGTGTAACTAGAGAGGTAGATTATATGTTGTATGTGTTTTGTTGATATACGTGGGTATAACTAGAGAAAACACATACATCCTGCAAGGACTATACATATAAACACATACAATCTACGCATAAACACATACAACCTACACATAAATGCATACAACCTACACATAAACACATACAACCTACACATAATACATACAACCTACTCATAAATACATACAACCTACACATAAACACATGCAACCTACACATAAACACATACAACCTACACATAAATACATACAACCTACACATAAATACATACAACCTACACATAGACACATACAACCTACACATAAACACATACAACCTACACCTAAACACATACAACCTACACATAAACACATACAACCTACACCTAAACACATACAACCTACACATAAGCACACACAACCTGTACATAGCACATACAACCTACAGGAGGTAGGTTGTATGTGCTATGTAGCTATGTCACTGATGGGTTGACTAGAATGTAGTTGTTTTTCTGTAGTTACAGTGGTTTGACTGGCAGTTCAGCTGAAGAACTGCGGCGACCCTACTTGAGGAAGCTAGAGAAAATAAGACAACTGCTCTCTCGTAGGTCTAACACTGTTGATGTACAGGAGGTCGTTGAGCAACTAGGTAAATATCAACCTCATTCGAGTTCTAATATTGAGCTTTTGTTCTCTGTACTTCAGTATTTAACCATGCTTGGTACACATAGGGCTAAATTGACCTCGGAGTTTTTTAGTTGTTCTCTGTACTTTAGTATTTAACCTTTCAGGGTTTGACCCCAAAGTTTAGTTATTCTCTGAATTCAGTATTAAACCTTGCTCGTTACAGATGGGTTCAAATTGACCCCAGAGTTTTTTTAGTTGTTCTCTGTACTTCAGTATTTAACCTTTCTCGGTACACGTAGGGTCAAATTGACCCCGGAGTTTTTTTAGTTGATCTCTGTACTTCAGTATCTAACCTTTCTCGGTACACGTGGGGTCAAATTGACCCTGGAGTTTTATAAGTTGTTCTTTGTACTTCAGTATTTAACCTTTCTCAGGACCCTTGGGGTCAAATTGACCCCAAAGTGTAATTGTTCTCTGTGCTTCAGTATTTAACATTACTTGTCACACATGGGGTCAAATTGACCCTGGAGTTTTTTATTTGTTCTCTGTACTAAAGTATTTAACCTTTCTCGGGGACACATGGAGTCAAATTGACCCCGGAGTTTTTTTTGTTCTCTGTACTTCAGCATTTAACTTATCTCGGTACACATGGGGTCTAATTGACCCAGGAGTTCTTTTAGTTTGTTCTCTGTTACTTTGTTATTTAATATGATAGTTTGACTGCTTGATTTTGAGAAACTGAATATACTGTGCTCTGTCTTTCGATATTCTACTGCGCTGTGTGGTGCTGTAACTTATTTTATTTTACTCTGGTATGAATTGACTGAGTTGAATTGACCAACCGGTGACTGCATGTATCGTAGAAGGCGACTAAAGCACTAAGATCCTTACAAACGTCAGAATGAGCATTCGGTTGGTGAGCGCCTAGGCTCCATAAATTGCAACAAAAATTAAACGAATGGGAAAGTCTCAAATAGGGGGATTGACTGATGATACGATGTAGGACAGAGAGGATTTGAGACAGTCTATTCGTATCCCGACCCTAGTTATACTGGGATTCAAGGGAAGATGATGATGATGATGACTTAACTGAGTTAAAATGTTTAATAGGAAACGACGTGTCAGCATTGAACTCAGTACCTGTGGCTGTCTACTCTTTCCTTAGATCTCTGCGACCCATTGAACAACTTAACATTCCTCACACGGTTTCCACATCTCTATGTTTTTATTCATCTAATTTCACTTACATCAGTATTGCTATTATATACTTTAGTTCTTTTTTATTTATTTTACTCTGCATCTACACATCTCTTTTCTTCATCTGGTTGAGTTGAAAGGTAAAGAAATTAACACATCTCTCTCTCTCTTTCTCTATCTCTCTCTATATATCTCTCTCTCTCTCTCACTCTTACTCTCTCTCTCTCTCTCTCTCTCTGTCTCTCTCTCGCTCTCTCTCTCTCTCTCACACTCTCACTATCAGTATATGTTTTAATTGAATATTTAATGTGGACATTTACTGCCTGATCGTGTGATTGGCTGCTAGTTTGTCACTCTCTAGTGCTCAGTGAATTGGGTGTCCCAGGTGTATATTCCTAAATCATTACTCATAGTATCACTGTTCTTAATCCTGATCTTCCTAAGATGAATCTCTCTCTTCATAAAGATTTTCACAAATCATCTTAGCCTGTAGTTTGGAAATGGGTATTTCCTGGAGTAGATTCTCGTTGCCTTTCTCCAACTTATCCTGTGTATAGATATGTAAACTCTAATTTATTGCTTGATTGTTGGTTGATTAATTTACGAGAATTGATTGATTCATTGCTTGATTTACTAGATTGATTGATCGTTTTACTTGATATATCGATTGATTGATTTACTTGATTGATTGATTTACAATCAAGTCAATCAATCAATAGACCTTTTGATTGATTGACTTGATTGATTGATATATTGATTATTTGGTTTGATTGATTAATGTATTGACTGATTGACTTGATCGATTGATTGATTGAGTTATTGATGTGGTTGATTGATGTATCGTAGTATAACGCATTCTGCCGATGCATCATGTTGTCTATATGTATGGGAGGGGACACTGACACCATAGCCTCGATGGCTGGCGCTATATCAGGCGCCTACCACGGGCTGGGTGTGATACCCGTGGAGTGGCAGAGAGGCTGTGAGGGGCTGAACGATGCTCTAGAAATGGCTAGGAACCTCTATAGGATTACTCACCAGAATTCTCAGGATCATGGAACTCTCGTTTAACACTAGAAGCACCGTTTATTTAAACTACCTAATAGTACCAAGAGCAGTGAAATTGACTGCTATAATAATTATGTGCAAATCAAATTGTTGTGACAATTGGGTGCATCTAGAAATGGTGCCAGTCCATTGCTGTAATCTTGTGGCAGGCCTTACAAGTGGCGAGATTCACTCAGGCTGTTTACGTCCTTGTCGCCGTTTTCTGATGAGTAACCGAAAGTCCCATTGGTTGAGTTGAATTAGGAGGAGCTAAATGATGTGTTGTGATTGGTTGAGATGATGTGGGTGGAGTTAAATGACGTATTGTGATAGGCTATAGACATGTTTCTCTGAGGCTTAAAGTCTCTTTGGTTGAGTTGATGTGGGTGGAGCTAAATGACGTATTGTGATTGGTGGAGATGATATGGGTGGAGCTAAATGATGTATTGTGATAGGCTATAGACGTGTTTCTCTGAGGCTTTAAAGTCTCTTTGCTTGAGTTGATGTATGTGGAGCTAAATGACGTATTGTGATTGGTGGAGATGATGTGGGTGGAGCTAAATGATGTATTGTGATAGGCTATAGACGTGTTTATCTGAGACTTTAAAGTCTCATTTGTTGAGTTGATGTGGGTGGAGCTAAATGACGTACTGTGATTGGTGGAGATGATGTGGGTGGAGCTAAATGATGTATTGTGATAGGCTATAGATGTGTTTCTCTGAGGCTTTAAAGTCTCATTGGTTGAGTTGATGTGGGTGGAGCTAAATGATGTATTGACTTGTTTCCATTGGTTGAGTTTATGTGGGAGGATGACGTATTCTAAATACCATAGCCTATAGACGTGTTTCTCTGATCTTTTTAAATTTTTTAAAGTTCTAAATTAACTTTGTTGATACAAATGTGATCATCTAGCTTGCAAAGAAAGCATGACTTACAAGAATTTCCGATTGATTTAATGTTGATGAAAATACATGCAAGCTCTGAAATTGTTTGCGACACTTTAAGAATTTGAAGCCTAACACCCTCTCATGTGATATCATTAAGTCCTGTACCTAAGGAAGAGCTTGACTGCAAATGCTAAGTTATATAAATAAGTGTGTGATTTTATATATCAGATTTATTGCAATTCTTGTTTGTATAATTTTCTGTAAGTCAGTCATATCGTAATAGTGGCATAAGCTGTTTCAGATCTGTACAAGACGTTTTTCTATTTTAATTTTTTCAGTTTAACCTAGCTTGTCTTGAGATGTAATTACTGTGCGTCGGTCATTATGTAGTGAGCAGTTTCTAATGTGCCGTCATATTTTTCGATTTATCTATGTTCTATTTACGTTAATTGTATCAAGTCGATCCAAACCAACGTCAGAAAGGGCATTCTGTTGGTGAGCGCCTTGTCTCCAGAAATTACTACAAAATTTAAACGAATGGAAAAACTTCAAAAGTCCTTAGGATTGGAGGAGGTCTATTCGTATCCCGATCCTAGTTAAACTGGGGTTTAAGGGAAGATGATGACGATGATGTATCTAAGACGATGCTATTAAAATGTAACCGGACTTATGCTAGAAGTACCGGTGAGGTTGGCTTAATATCTCGTGTATGTTTGTATGATACAGGCTGCAAGATACAGTGTAGATGTCTTTATAAGTAAATATTATGATTTATATTAGTATTATTAGTAGTAGTAGTGTTATTCTTGTTGTTATTATTGCTATTATTATTATTAGTAGTAGTAGCATTGTTGCTATTATTATTAGTAGTAGTAGTAGTATTGATGCTATTATTATTATTAGTATGGAAATGAGAAAGAGGTGCATAAGGAGAGGCAGACAGAAAGAGAGAGAGAGAGAGAGAAATAGGCTGAGAGAGAGAAGGTAAAATAAAGTCAATTATAGGTGATTTTTGCAGCAGGTTCTTACAAATTGAAATAAATTGCCTACAAATATATAAATAGAAAGTAAATTTTGACAATTCAAGCGAAGTAGGCTCCGTAGTCTCATACTTAATTAGTATTTCCGGTATTTAATCAGTAAGCTTATTTGAACAGGAGTTAGAGCGACTGGATGTCTTCGAGAAACTTCGGATTTTGCAGCAATATCTGATTCTCATATAATTGCTGGCCAAGCGTTCATGTAGAATAGCGTGATAGTTTAATATTGAAACTTTACACTATCGCCAAAACCATCTGAAGGTAATGGTCAGTTATAAAATGACATTCCTAATTTTTATTTCGATAAATTATGAGGGCGAAAGTAAAACAATATATATATTAATATAGAATAAGGTTTGAAGTCCGTTTCGGCACACTTGGATGATGACAAAGGGCGCAGAGCTTTTGGGTAATTTTCTTTATAAATTTTCTCGAATCCTACGTACAAGATTCGGCAGATTATAGGCATGGCATTTAAACACAGCAATTAGGTTTAATAACGTTGCGAAATGATTGAACCGTAAGCCGAACGTGATAAGAAATGGTCAACAAAGCAGCAGCGTGTACAACAGCAGGTCCTTAGAATATCTGCTACATATAACTCTTAGTGCCGCGCATTACTGCAGGTCCACAGCTTCGCCAATTAGAATATCTTCTCTTGACTGAACTCATCATCCTTGTTTCCTCAAGTTAATCGTATTATCACAAAATAGAAAACTATATGGTTTTGAAAATAACGTTATTCTTTATTCAATTATTTGACTTCTAACTTAATAATTTTGATAGGCACTGTAAACTAAACTGAAATCGTTGTATATCGTTACTAGCGATCATAGTTATTGAATTAGTCAATTTTGTCTGCGGTACGTTTCGTATTTCGTATTTCGTTTCGTAAGTCAATTAGTAATTTGTTAAATTGTTTTACAGATGAAGATGTTAAATCTTTAACGTTTCTTTAAAAAGGAGTTTGGAAACACGGTATATATAAAGAACTCAAATAAGAATGATTTATTTATGTTTATTAATTTGTTTACAAAACAATATTTGACATTAAAATTTGAAAAACGATACAGTGATCGCTTAAAGTCTAATAGACTTCTGCACTTGAGCATAAAGCGATGGAGTGCAATGCAATCTTTGCCAGCTTACTATGGAGTTAAAAGAGAATATAATTCTAAATTTAATTTTCCAGCTGCATTAATTGTCATTTTTCATGTGATGAACTGTTTTTATCTTTAGAGGGATTATAACATTCAATAATAAGAAATAACAGGGATGATAGCGATATTAAAACAATACCTATTTAGTATTGCACTAATTATCTGTTTGACCGATGCTATTAAATTAAATTTCATTAGTGTTCGAATTTGTGGTTAAGTGAACTTCTACCAGTTACTGAGTAACAAACCATGGAAGGTGCGATAGAATACTTCATGCTACTGGTGGACAGCCGTGCCTCTCTCACAGACAAAACAGATCCACTTCGTACTGTCTCTGTTGAGAGAGGCAGTCTGTGGAAATCGTTTGGCTCTCAGTCTCGCAAGGACATCGCACCGCTGCGAGCAAGCCGCCAAGTCACTCTCTATTCGATGGAACAGCCGTCTGTCTGCCTAACCTGCAGCAGGACTGACCTGCATCAACTGACATCGACTGAGGTACAACTTCTCCTGGCTGTCGGCTCTAAGTCGCAGTGTTTCCGGATAGTTCTCGATTGCGACAGTTTGAAGATGATCGGCTCGAAGGCACAGCGGTGGATGGATATGGCGAAGCTGAGTGGAAATCAGAGGTCTACGTTGTTGTCCGGGGCGGGTGTGCCCGATGATTTCCCCGTGTATGTGTGTGACATAAAAGGAGTTCAGGGAAAGCTGGCAGGGTTTGTGCGTTACGTCGGATATCTTCCTGGTGTGGAGGGAATCTGGTTTGGCGTTCAGCTAGCTCCTGTTAGTTTCAAATCCTGACTTTACCGTTGCTTACTTTGACATTTAATGATTACCTAAAATAATATATTACCTAAAATAATAATAATAATATCTAATAATAACCTGTGTTGTGTCTGGGTTGCTGAAGAAGAGACCAACCATTGACTGCAAGTGTCGTAAAAGGTGACAAAGCTCTACGATCCAAAGCAGCATCAGCAGGGCATTCGGGTGGTGAGCGACTAGGCTCCTGAAATAGATGCAACATAGCTACAAGCAAACGGAAAAGTTACCCATCCCAGTGTCAGATAATGTAGAAGGTCTATTCTTATCCAGACATTAGATCAGCTGGGATTCAAGGGAAGATGATGATGATGATGATGTGTGATACCTAATTAATAATACATTACCTTAAATCATGTATTTTGACTTTCAAGATTCAGTAGGTGTTGATAGTTACAGAAACCTTAATATTTTAGAATATTAATTGAGCAATTAGGTTAAATAAAAGCTAATATTAACGTCAGTTTCCTCACTCGAAATAGATGTCAGTGACGGGCGAGCCCAGGATTGGAACCCCTCACATATTGATCCATGGTCGAGTATCTCACCGAGATTGCCACTGGCTCCAGTGGCGATATTGCCAGTGGCGATTATCGGAATATGCCAGTGCCAGATTATCAATATGCCAGTGCCAGATATGCCAGATTATCGGATAAGCCAGTGGCGATATCGGAATATGCCTATGAAATATGCCTATGAAAAAGTTTAAACATGGAAAGCCTTAAATTTCTGTACTTTTGTATAATTGAATTTCGACAGACCAACGTATCTTGTTGTATTATAAAACAGCGGCACTATGGACTCGGCACGTGTAACGGCACATACAGAGGCACGCAATACTTCCACTGCGCCGATAGCTCCGCCCTCTTCCTCTCTTTATCTCAAGTGTCTCTCGCCAGCGACTCTACGAGCCACGAGAACGAGTACGACGCAGTGGAGCCCCGACCTGTGATTGGTTCTGCTGACCTGTGGGGTGGGGCTGAGAGGAGGGGCAGGCTAGGCCCCGCCCCCTGTGGGAGTGGCCCTCGCAGGGGTGGGTGGGTGGAGGAGGGAAAGCCTGATTTGACGATTGGAGAGAGGGTTGTGTGGATAAGCGACACATCGCCGGAGTTAGGCACAGTGCGGTGGATAGGAGTGCTGCCGGACAGCAGGATTCTAGAGTATACCGTGGGCGTGGAATTTGTGAGTATCTGCTAATTCATTTAAATGTAGCGTATAGTTGTAGAAATGAGCATATCGTTTTTTCTAATATAGCTAATTTTGACTATAGAAATGTTATTAAATGATTAAATGTTATCTATTTCAACCTGAGAGAATAAAATAAAGATCAAAGTAGTTTAATAGCTAATATTTTTCTGTTGTTTGTAAACACAGGATCGACCGGTTGGAACTGGTACCGGTAAGTACAACAATCAGCAGCTGTTTCGTGCTGCACAGAACCACGCCTCTCTCGTACCGGTGCTGGGTCTGATGAAAGCACACGAGTTCTATGGGTGCAAGGAGAATGTGCCGCCCTCTCCGTTTGAGCGTTCGTAGCTATCGATAAATCAATCAATCATCATCATCTTCATCGTCTTCCCTTAAATCCCAGTTTAACCAGAATCGGGATACGAATTAACTTTCTTCAGTCCTCTCTGTACCGCACCATATCATCACTCAATCCCATATTTCTCACGTCCTTCTTAATTACCGCATCCCACGTCAATTGTGGTCTACCTCTCTCTAGCTTAACATCCAGCTTTTCCCTCCATATTATGTTGTTTTTTATGGTTATGATTTTGTTATGTGCCACTCAAAAGGTGTAATGGTGAAATGGTTTTCAAGAGCAAAAATGGGCTTATATGTTGTTTCTTACTAATATTTACTAAATTGAATAATAATAGTAATCTCCAAATAAGTTGATTGTGAGTTCTATGTCTTTACTTTTCTATTACCTCTACCACTGTAATTCGACTGTAATTCGCTGTAATTTGACTGTAATTCACTGTAATTTGACTGTTAATCACTATATTTTGACTGTAATTCACTGTAATTGGACTGTTATTCGCTGTAATTCTACTGTAATTCGACTGTAAATCACTAAGATTCACTATGATTCGACTGCAATTCACTGTAATTTGTCTGTAACTCACTATAATTCGACTGAAATTCACTGTAATTTGCCTGTAAGTGTACTATAACTCACTGTAATTTGCCTGTTTCCTCTGGACTGATTGTAACAGCTGCCGTGGACCCGCTGGCTGACCTAGCCGATAGGAGAACAGTGAGCTCAGCTAACAGCTGCGACAGTGTACCCTGTGGCAGCAGCTTTGAGCCCTCCAGCAAGCTCAGACCAGCTGCTGTTGCTATTAATAGATCAGCCTCAGCTGCTGGCTCCACCTCTACCATTGGATCTAATAGATCAGCTGCTGCTGCTATTAATAGATCTACGTCAAACAACACAGCTGCAGCTGCTTGTATCAAAACTAGAGATTGCAATACAGCTTCTGCAGCAGTTAGGGATATGAATCCAGCAGCTGGCTCTGCTTATATGAGACCTGGTGCAGCTAATACAGCTGCTGGTAGAATCACAGTAGCTGCTGATATAAACAACAAACCCAGCTGCTGTGAGGCTTCTATATACGACAGCTCTGCTGTGGCAGATCCGAGCTATGAGAACCTGGAGAAAGACTTGGAGACTGGGAGGCTGCTAAACAGGGACACACGGGCGTTCTGCTCCAGTGACTATGGGTACGCTCTACCGGTTAAAACCGGTTCTCATGCGGTTCAAACTGGTTCTCAAGTGGTTAAAACCAGTTCTCATGCGGTTAAAACCGGTCGTAGGCAGTCCGGAATGGATAGCAAAATATCATATGATGGTTTGTATTCGTATGGTTTAATAAAGGTTTTTTTACATTTTCAGAAATTCTTTTTTATCTATGATATGCATTTTTAGAAACTTTTTCTGCAGAAAATGTATTGCTTTATTTAGAAGAAATTTAGAGAGAGTATTTGTGAGTGCATGCTGAAATCCTCTTTGATATAATAAAAGAGTCACATTACCATTTTTTATTTTGATCCTAATGTTGTCGTGTACTGATCTCTCTCTCTCTTAGTGCGCTACCCACTTGCAGGTCCATGGTATATAAGGCCTCCACTCTTCTCTGTCTTCTGCCTTCTCTTCATGTTCACATATGAGTGAATCTTCAAATCATCTAACATACCTAATCTCGGTCTGTCTCTGCCTCTATTTACTTCCATTCTACTTTCTATGACCTCTATTAGTAGACCTTCCCGCCTTAGAATATCCAAATCTTCTTCCTATTTCTTACTACATTTATCAACTATCTATCTCTATCAACTCTCTCCAGGACTTCCTCATGTGTAACCTTTTGACTCCAGCTAATCCTCTCCACATTCTTCTCCAAATCCACATTTCCAATGCCTGTGGATTTGGATACTGGTCTTATAAAGAACTCAAATCGTTACTCTGCACAAACTTAGCAGAGCTAGGTCTACCACTGATACTACTTAGTCTGTTTTATAATCATTTAGGTGCCGCACATAATGTAAGATCAAGCAGTGGCAACGACGTTACCACAGAATGTCAATCAGCGAATGATCAGTTCTCATTGGTCAGCAGTCGCTCGATAGCCCCACCCATGCATCGCAACAGTCGGAGCGTCGACAACATCTTTATTCCC
>CAJHZI010000555.1:1282500-1290000 GCA_905160935.1 Enchytraeus crypticus
TATTGAATAATTGATTGTTTGATTTATTGATTGATTGTACAGTTGATCGAATGATTTATTGTTGATTGTTCAGTTGATCAATGCACTGATTTATTGATTGATTGTCCAGTTAGTCGATTCACTGATTTATTGATTGATTGTCCCATTGATCGATTGATTTATTGATTGAGTCTCAGTGAATTACGTATACTTCAATTGAAGCTAGAGCCAATTACTGTTTGTATGGCTACCAACGGTTTTATTGTAATTTTTAATGTAATAGAAATTGTTTGTATTTCAGACTCAAGTAGACACTGCTATAGCTGCTAATTATGGTATTACCGAACAGAGCTATGGCTCTTTTATGGTAGCCTCTTTTGTATTGTTATTTGTTTATCTAACTACATACACTTCATACTGTTCATACTGTTTATATAATCTGTGCTGTAATGAACAAATAAACGATACTGAACGATAAAAAGTCATTTGTTAATATTATGAATGGTGATTATTTTATAGTAAATAACGAATATTATATAATAAATAACGAATAATGGATGGTGATTATTTTATAATAAATAACAACTATTTTATAATGAATAATGAATGGTGTTTACCTATATATAAAACAAAGTTGTGTTCGTAAGAGCGCTTATAACTCAAGAATGGCTGGACAGATTTTAATGATCTTGGACATTTTGGATTCGCCTCCAGCAGCCCCTACATAATATCCAATAAAATATTAAAAAAATAATAGGCTAATGACCAAAAAAGGTATTAATCAAAACACGTCAAAATTATAACATGCAGCCATCTGTCGAGTGACTACTATATACATATTTATATATACATATATAGATTACGATTTTCTAATACGATATGTGAACATCATCTATTTAACATCATTTAACTGGAAGTGTCGATGGCTCATTGGTGTAGGTGCTAGACTTTAGATCATGTGGTATAATGAATCATTATTCATTATACAATATTTCGTTATTTATTATAAAATAATCACCATTCATTATTCATTATTTTCTATAATATATTTGTTGTTTATTATAAAATAATCACCATGCATTATTCATTATTTGCTATAATATATTTGTTCTTTATTATAAAATAATGGTGGTTATTTTACTAGAGTCACAGACCGGCTAAAAGAGCCTCACACAAGCATATCAGGCTGTCTACACCCCACCCACCCCCCTTTGACTTCCACAAATCCCCTCTCTCTCCCTCACCCCCCAGCCCTCAGCCGCCAGACAGGGGCTTGCCCCCTCCTCCTCCCCCCAGGGGCGCCAGTAGTCTAACCCTCAAGGGGGACCTGGGGCCCGGGAGCCTGGGCGAGGGATCTAGGAGCCCTTCAAGCGGACCCACCTGGGCCACCTCGCCCTCTGTGGAGGGGCAGAGAATCCCGGCAGGGGTGAAGGGTGGTGAAGGGCAGAGAGGTGAGGGAGTGGTAAGGAGGGTTAGCATGGAGCTGTTTGCAGTGATATGCATAGACACGAGTCACTACGTGTCCTTCGTTAAGACAGGTCACACTCGTCAGTCCGCCTGGCTTTTCTTCGACAGCATGGCAGATAGAAAAGGTATTTTCTAGTTTTAGTAGTCGTACCCTAGAGTAAGCAGTAGGCAGTGCACTAAGAGAGAGAGAAAGAGAGAGAGAGTCAGAGAGAGAGAGAGAGAGAGAGAGAGAGAGAGAGAGTAATCGTACTCTGTGGTTGTTTAACTTTCTGTCTGTTTGTTACAGTCTAGCTGTTTTACATAATTGCTCTGATTCTCTCGTTTTAAGTTTTAATTGTAATTTTTCAAATGGATATTACCATCTGCAAAACCGCTTAATTACTGCGAATCCGTGTCACGTTGTCTCTAGGAAGATCTACGCCGTACCGAGTGCTCGATGTTGTCATGGACCAGAGTAACATTTTGCTGTTGTTGTTGTAGGAGAGGAGCTTGAATACAACATACCTATGGGTGCTTGATGCTGTCATTGACGACAGTAGCACTTTGTTGTTGTTGTAGGAGAGGAGCTTGAATACAACATACCTATGGGTGCTTGATGTTGTCATTGACGACAGTAGCACTTTGCTGTTGTTGTTGTTGTTGTAGGAGAAGAGCTTGAATACAACATACCTATGGGTACTTGATGTTGTCATTGACGACAGTAGCACTTTGTTGTTGTTGTAGGAGAGGAGCTTGAATACAACATACCTATGGGTACTTGATGCTGTCATTGACGACAGTAGCACTTTGTTGTTGTTGTTGTTGTAGGAGAGGAACACGGATACAACATACCACGGGTTGATCTCTGTGACTTCCTACCCTCTCTACTACTCAACGATACTCACACAGACATTCACACCTACACCGAGGAGAACGCAATGCCAGAGCAGATGCGCCGACTTCTCTGTGACGCCTACATATGCATGTATCGAAGCTGCTGATTGGACGATTAAAAAACTCTGGAAGCTGCTGATTGGACGGTTTAACGATCTATGGAAGGGGTTCAATCTATCGTAGGAATATCTTCCTTTGTGGTAAGGTATCCTTTTGGCGGATAAATAGGACTCTGTATGTGTCGCTGATGCTTATTGGTCAAGTGAATTCTCTGTAGATGTTTTACAGCCGCTTATTGGTTAAAAGCTTAATTCGGTAAGATATGAATTAAAGCTGGGTTTCATGAGAAGTAGATAACATTGGATTTGATCGAGATTTGATAATCTACTGTTTAACATATAATTGTGTGTTGAAGAAATTCTGTTTTATGAGAAAAATGTCGATCCTGATCAGCCAACCGGAGGTTTGATAGGCGGTTAAACGAAACGCAAACTCTCATTGGTTGATACACACTTGGCTTCTTGCCAAACTTAGCCGGGCCTCTTATGTATTATTAGACCCGGACATTTTCAATAAACTTTCAAGTTGTTCCCATTTTTTGATTTTTTTATACATAAATTAAATGTCAAATTATTCAGATAGTTTAGAATAAGAGTAATGACTTTTCTAATCTATCATAAAGTCGATCGAACACTGGGCATCGAAATCAAATATTTGAACAATGTTGTAACAGATTAGATGTAATATTGTAACATTATCTCTACCCCAGTTAATCTGGGATTCAAGGGAAAATGATGATGATCAGATGTAATGTTGATTGAATGTACCTCATAAACATCTAATAATATTGCTGTCTCTCTCTCTCTCTCTCTCTCTCTCTCTCTCTCTCTCTCTCTCTCTCTCTCTCTCTCTCTCTCTCTCTGTCTCTCTCTCTCTCTCTCTCTCTCTCTCTCTCTCTCTCTCTCTCTCTCTCTCTCTCTCTCTCTCTCTCTCTCTCTCTCTCTCTCTCTCTCTCTCTCTCTCTCTCTCTCTCTCTCTCTCTCTCTCTCTCTCTCTCTCTCGGTGTGCTATGAACCTTACTGGCAGGTTCATATGGCAGATAACGCCTACACTCACAGTTTTAAACTTTAAATGTTCAACTTTGGGTGATTAACAAACTGGCTGCTAAGTTTTCCTTAATCGATGATTAAAGCTTCATTAATCAGAAATTTTTATTGATTGTGGAGTTAGTAACTCGGAGCGGTTAAGCTCTGATTAACAGTTAATATCGCTTCATGAAACGGGTCATTAGACCGGCAAAGTATTTGAAAGTATTACTTAGCGTCGTATATCTAAGTCCACTCAGTTCAGTACTACAGTATTTCATCCTCTTTGTGTCTCTTACTGTGCTTATTGCTTTATCACTGTGTCTATTCATCTGTTAATGTGTTGACTGTTACAGCACTGGCGCAGAAAATTACTTGTTTCATAAATTACTTGTTAATTATTACTTTTTTTTATTATTAATTACTTTTATATCACATAAATGAATATCATGTTATTTGCTATGTAATTTGTGCTGTAAGACTTAAATTGTTGAGATTTTTATGTTTTGCAAAATTGTAATTTCATGCGAATTAACCGAAAGAGTTGAAGATTGTTACTTCTATGCGAATTAAATGTAAACTTTGGCGTAAAATTTAAATGATAAGGGTTTACAGGCTGATGATCTCTGGCTATATATGTACATTTTGAGAATATTTGTTGTGTGAGTATAGAGTGGAATGAACTATTAATAGGGAGAGTGTATTAGGGAGGTGGGGAGACAGCAGTAGAGATGTCTACAGTGTGCAGCAGAATTTATGTAGAGTACAGTGCGTGCTATTACTAGAAGTCGTTTTTACTGTTGCACCCTGTACATGCTGAGTTTATTAGAAGCAGTTTTTTTCAGATGTACCATGTACATGCTGAGTTTATTTGAAGCAGTTTTTTCAGATGCACCCTGTACATGCTGAGTTTATTTGAAGCAGTTTTTTTCAGATGTACCATGTACATGCTGAGTTTATTTGAAGCAGTTTTTTTCAGATGTACCATGTACATGCTGAGTTTATTAGAAGCAGTTTTTTTCTGATACACCTTGTACATGCTGAGTCTATTAGAAACAGTTTTTTTCTGATGCACCTTGTACATGTTGAGTTTATTATCTATTGAGACAAAATCAAGCCGGCAAGCAAAAAAGCCAAAAACGGTGCAAATTCCAAAATCCAGAAAATCAGTCCAAAGAAAAAGATGCACCCTGTACATGCTGAGTTAAAATAGTATTACATCTAGCCATATTAATCGTCGCTATTATCTTCATAATAGTTTATGTCGCTTAGTTTTACTAGAACAAATGTTTTATTCCGCTGTTTTTGCTTATTCTGCATTTGTGTTAGTGACTGCAGTGATCTCGTAGTACTGTCGAATTCATGGAAAGTTCTTCTGATTGATCAAATGTCTTTTGATTTATCGCTTTATTTATTGATTGATTGATCGAATGTCTTTTGATTTATCGCTTTATTTATTGATTGATTGATCAAATGTCTTTTGATTTATCGCTTTATTTATTGATTGATCAACTGGTCTATGCAAACAGTAGTTGCTGTTGTTCTCTCATTTCTTTCTCAGTTTTATCAAGTTTTTTTAGTTCAGTGTCTACTCGTGTTTTACGTAGATATATCAGTTCTGAACTAAACGATCGTCATTAGGCTAGGATGTGTAGCACTTATAGGAAGACTATTCGCATCTCTGTGCTGTCCGCCTTGTGGGTTCTGTGCAGACAAAGAGGGCGTACAGGAAGGCTGTTTGTTTTCTTATAACTAAGAAACGAACGTAGATAAATGCTTTAAAATTACAACAAATCTTCTAGTTATGTGCTAGTCTTGTGTTAATCTGACTGGGTCCGTTGCGGCTATGCTCTAGCCGTTTTGATCTATATTTAACTGAGCAATTAAATCTAGATCCAGTCTTTTTTCTGAGACAGTAAAGATCTGTCTTCTGGGTTGTCTATCGCTAAGCTTGATGGAATGGAAGAATCATTTCTTTAACGTTGTGGAGTAGTTTCTGAAGACATGACAAACTTTGAGAAGTCTATTTAAGCGAATATATATATATATATATGTATATATATATATATATATATATATATATATATATATATATATATATATATATATATATAATATATATATATATATATAGTTATATATTAAATATAAATATTTAATTAGTAAAGTATTTTACTCCTTTCTCAAGATCTCGGTGTATTGTTACATTCCTCTGTCGCATACTTGATTACACTTTTCTAACTCTTGTTTAATTTTACTGATTCGTTTATCAATCACACGCCTGATGTATATTCTGTATCTATATCTCTGATCGAAAGTTGTATTTTTAATTTTCTATATTTATTGTATATTGTTATTTGATTGATACTCGGCAGTTTATATTGATACTTGACCCTCTGTTCTTACAAACGCACGAAGTCTACTACAGCACTGAAAGTCAAATTGAACATAATATTTGCTGAATATAATACGCTCGCTGAAATCTCTTTCGAGTTAGGAAACTGACGTTAACCTTAGCTTTACCAGCTTTACTGTTTCAGGGGCGTCTTCGACATAGCAACGACGACGCAGTTTGCGTCACGAAATTCTCCGGGAGGGGGGTTAGCTTAAAATCAAACTTAGGGGTTATCGTGCGGTACTTCACTGTGTTTTTCAAGGGGGGGGGGGCGTAGACGCCTCTGATCTCTAGAATACAGTTGTGCAGATTTTACATTATAATGAGTATGAGGAAACGGACGTTAAACCTTTATTATTATTATTATTATTATTATTATTATTATTATTATAGCCGTTGTGACCACGTCTAGCTAGGCTACTTTCCTCGACTCTGTGAAATTATCTGATTTACTTAGTGATTAGTGGATTTATTGATTGTTGATGGAGGCTACAACATATTGACTAAGTTACCACAGCGCCAGCGAGCGACTCTTACGTGTTTACATTAATCAAATTCACTGAAATCTTCAAGTCGATGTTAAACATTGCTCCCATAGGCTGCCATTAAATGCTAACTCTTCGCTGCACTCTACTTCTTGATTATTGTACGTTGTAGGCTCTCTGAGCTCATGTGTGGACATGTGTTTCAATTTATGTGTGAATATGTGTGTAGTTTAAAGGAAAACATTTGTTTAATTAATGTGAGAACATGTGTTTAGTTTAAATGAAAATATGTGTTTAATTTATATGTGTGAACCTGTGTTTAATTTATGTGAATATGTGAGAACATGTGTTCCATTTATGAATGTCAGAACATGTGTTTAATTTATGAACATGTGAGAACATGTGTTTAATTTATGAACATGTGAGAACATGTGTTTAATTTATGAATATGTGAGAACATGTGTTTAATTTACGAGCTTTTCCTTTATAATTCGTATAATCATTGCCTCACGTGGCTCCACCTGTCCTACAGGCGATCATCTAATGTCTTCTCAACTTTAATCAAATCCTGGGTTCGCTCGTCACTGATGACGCTTTCGAGAGATGAAACTGACGTTAACATTAGCTTTACAGCTTGTTAAGTTTAGAAATCAAATCCTGTGCTCACCATTAACATTAGCTTGTTAAGTTTATATAATGTAGTATAACGTTCGCTTAGTAACACAAGGGCCGGTGTCAGAGCCGATACGGCTGAGTATTGAACCGTTAGTCTCCTGCTTAGCATGTTAGCGTGTTATCCACTCGTCCATTTCATCTAGTTGGAGACAGTGCATCAGCGTTTAAATGGCCGTTTGTTTAAAATGTGAAAGATTTTTGATTGAGTATTGTTGATTGATTGTTGATTAATTATAATTCTACAGTGTTTGATTGATTGATTATACAATTATTGATTGGTTGTTGATAGATTATTGATGCTGATTGATTGTTTATTGATTATTGATTTAGCGTTGATTTTAGCTAGCGTTTTAATAAAAAAGTAAAGCTAGTGTTAACGTCAGTTTTCTCACTCGAAAGCGATGTCGGTGACGGGCAAGCCCAGGATTTGAACCCCGCACATACTGATCCGCGGTCTAATATCTTACCGACATCGCCACTGGCTCCAGCCTGTGGCCAATAAAGTAACCAACTCAATAGACAAGTAGAAGTGAAAAATTTT
>CAJHZI010000555.1:1295000-1400000 GCA_905160935.1 Enchytraeus crypticus
ATGATGTACTATTTGCTGTTTATTTAAACATAATAAACAAATAAAAATGTAAACAGAATTAGGCTCCACCCACTGCAGGCCTCTATGTTGAAGACCTCGAAGCCCGCCCTGCAGACAGCCTTGGCCTGCACGCCAATCATCGGCGCCATCTTGAAACCGCTCTGCTCAGATATAGTGCGAGTCACGGCGTTAGCGTATTTAGGCAAATCCAGTTTCTGTGTGAGCAGATAATAACAGATAATAACAGATAACAACATATAATAACAGATAGTAACAGATAATAACAGACATTAACAGATATTAACAGATAATAACAGATAATAACAGATATTAACAGATATTAACAGATAATAACAGATAATAACAGATAATAGCATATAATAAAAGATAGTAACATATAATAGATCTAGTAAGAGATAATAACTTATAATAACATATACAGTATATATATATATATATATATATATATATATATATATATATATATATATATATGAAATCTTATAGTGAAGCTGACAGACAGGTAGAGAGAGACAGAGAGGTACTTAGCAGTATTTACACTGTAATAGGCAGCAGCCTGTTCAAACACACAGTGAAGCTGACAGACAGAGATCCTATAGTCGACGTCAGGAAGCACTGACACAGTGGCAACCACCTCAGCTACCGTATCGTTCCTCTTATCAGCCTAAATCAATCAGCCACATTATCAATATCACTTTGATTGATTGATTGATTTGTAGATTGATTGATTGATTGATTGGTAGATTGATCGATAAATTGACTTATTGGTTGATTTGTTGGTTGATTGATTGTTTTGTAGATTTACTGATTAATTTATTGGTTGATTGATTAACTGATTAATTGATTTTGAATTGAAAATCAATACCATTGTTAATTACAAATATCCATAAATTTATACCACTCACTAAATAGCTTTATCTACTTATACCACTGATTAATTCTTTTCAGTGAATATACTTTGTCTCTTAAACATTATACCCAGAATAATTTTTGTAATGTTCTTATTATATGTAAATTATTATAATTTCCAATATTATCTATATCTATTTAATATATAAATGAAATTAATTTTTATGTGAAAGAGATATTTAAATCTATATTAAATACTACTCAAAACATTGCATTTTTCTAAGTAATTTCTTAATTAATCGAAAGGCAACTTAATTGCTTGCTACTTCATCTCCAGATCTCCAGCAACCTTCGGTTATCGTTAACCTTTTATTATCTGTTAATATACGTCATTATCTGTTACTATCTGTTATTATCTGTTAATATACGTTATTATCTGTTACTATATGTTATTATCTGTTAATATCCGTTGTTACCTGTTATTATTTATTATCATCTGTTATTATCTACCTTTGGTACTGCTGATTTAGCGTATGAAACATATTTCTGAAAGAAGCCTCCCCCCTGGTCGACGGTCCTGTAGCCGCACTGGCTGGCCTCTATCTTAGCCCGACACTGGGCGCCACCGGGGCAGTAGGATCCCTGAAGGGCTTCCCTTATGACCCTCGTGTACATATAGTTACAAGTCTCTCCGTAGTAGACCAACTCCAGCACCCCCTTGTATACAGGAAAGTCATACACTGCGCAATCAATCAATTAATGTATCAGTTAGTCTATAAATCAGTCAGTAGACCAATTAGTTAGGCAATCATTCCGTAAATCTATGATAAGTTAGCGAGTCAATAAATCAGTGAATTAATGATCAGTTAGTCAATTAATCAATCGATTAATTGACTCACCTAATTACTAATTACGTGAGTTAATTAATCAATTAACTTATCAAACAGTCAATTAATTCATCAATGTGCTAAACAATCGGTCAATCAATTAACTTATCAATCAGTCATTCAACTCATCAATAAATCTATCAACCAAACTGACAACAACTTTAACTCTCTCCTATCGAGAAGCGGATAATATGTTAATCAATCAATCAATCAACCCCTCAATTTACAGATCAATGATCGTTTATACAGGTTTACAATCAATCAATTAACTTGTTCAATGAATCACGTGATATAATAAAAGACATATTAGTAGCACTTTTTCCAACAAGCAGAAGTTAACCGCTGGAATTTAAGCCAGTCAATAGTTCTTTTCCGACTGAGAAACGAACGCTAAACTCATATAGCTGAGTACCTGACATCAGCCTCGTCAAATATTATACACAGGCCTCAATCAAACGCCCACTTACAAAAATCACATATCATCATCATCATCATCATCTTCATTTTCCCTGAATCCCGGTTTAATCAGGGTCGGGATACAAATAGACTGTCTCAAATCCTCTCTGTCCCACACCCCACCACCAGCCAATTCCCTATTTGAGACTTTTCCATTCATTTAAATTTTGTAACAATTTCTGGAGCCTAGGCGCTCATCAACCGAATGCCCGTTCTGAGGATGGTATGGATCTTAGTGCTTTAGTCGCCTTCTACGACGCGTGCAGTCACCGGTAAGTCAATTCTTCAAACAAAACACGGATATCAATATGATACAAATCATATCGCTATTATTATATTACACACTCGCTCGTAGCATTGCCTAGAATAAGTCCAAAGCATTCAACTAAGTCCGCAATCTCTACATTCCATATTCTTTTCAGCTTCAGCTAACTGCATGGAATCACTCGGCTCTCAGACCAGGTAACAATCGAACTCGGTACCTATTAGCCTGAAGACGGACGTGGTACCATTGTTGTCTTTGGCCGAGAAGACGCAGGTGTAGTTGCCGTTGTCTATCGTCTCGCAGTGCTTGACGACGAGTATGTAGCCCTGCTGCTCTATCGAATACTTCTGTCCGTCGCAGAAAGCGCCTTTGGGATTGTGCCAGACGAACAGGTAGGAGTGGGCGGGGATGTATTTATTGGCCATTGTGCTCTCAGCGGCCCTGCAGTAGAGACGAGCCGTTCTATTAGTCAGGACGTATTCTACGATATCAATCAATCAGTTAATCAGTCAATTAGTGCGACAATCATGTAATAGATCAATCAATCAGTTAATCAGTCAATCAATCTGCCAATTAAGGAGTTAAATCAATCAGTCAATTAGTCAGTCAATTAATCAGCCAATTAACGATTCAGTCAATTAATAGATCAATCAATTAATCAATTAATCAATAAATTGGTTAGTCAATTAAATAACCTATGCATTAATTTTTATCAATCATTTCATCAATTAATCAGTCAATCAATCAGTCATGCAATTAATATATCAATCAATCAACACATCAATCATTCAATCATTTAATCAATCAGTTAGATGAGTCGAGATACAGCGAATGAATGCTACTGAATTTGTGATCAATTATATAAATAATAATAATAATTACCGAATAAAAATATTTAACAGCAATTAATTTCTTCCACTATGAATTCATTTCAATCAAATCGGCGAAGCGACGTAGGCACAATTTAACATCAGCTTCCTCGGCCTTCCTGTTTAATAGACAAACCAATGACAGAGATGTGGCTTGCAGAGACCTCTAGTTTATAGCATCGTACTAGATGATAGAAACAGCTTTACATAGTCTTTATTTACCAACCTATATGGTAGCACACACCAACACAAACAAACGAACGAACGAGCATTCTAAATAGGGGATTGACTGATGATGTTATGCGACAAAGAGGAATAGAAAAAACCTCCTCAAATCGTAATCGTAGTTATAATGGGTTTTAAGGGACGACAACGATGATGATGATGATGATGATGATGATGAGGATGAATATTATTACTTATTTTGTGGTAGTTGTACAACACCTGTATCTTCTGGAACTCTCTGATTCTTAAAGAAATATTCATCCGCTGAAACTTCTCTAGAGACGAGAATTAGAATTAGAACTGCCGCTACTATGAGAAGAGCTGACCAACTCATCACTTCAACTCACCATATACCAATGGTACTGCCTCCCGGTATAGGCCTATTAGGCTGACCATGAAAGTCACTAGAAACTCTAGTTTATGCTATACGTTAGATATGACTTATTTTTAAAATTCGATTTTTCCGAAAATAATTAGAAATTCGTTTTTCAAAATACATGTATGTAGTGATTAGAAATTCCTTGTGCTTATTACTCATTTAAATTGGCGAGGCAGGCAAAAGAATATTAGAGCGTAAATAAGATTCAGGCGCTGTAGATTATCTTGTTATTCAAAGATCAACTAGTTTGAGTTTTGAGATAGGAAAAGCTATTTGAAAGAATATTTGTAACTTTTAATAATTACAAGTTACAAATAATTATTCAGTATCCTTATTATTTATTTTTTATTGTTATTTAGTAACTTTTAGTTCTATTAGTAAGCCTCTTTGTAACATTGTAACCCTATTGGAAAAAGTATTGAATAAATTACTTGTTAACAGTTTTATAGAGCTCAGAAACTTCATTAGAAATCAGAAAATTTCAAGTTCAGAAAATTTAAAGTTTTAGTTTTGTGGGTTCGAGAGAAACATTTATTTATTTATTATATAGCAATATTTATAATTCCACGTGACGTTCATTCACAAAAGAGATTCGGACAAGTTTTCGCCTACTTGTATTCTTTCTTCCATTCTTCCTTAAGAGGTAGGCTAGCCACTAGGGCAGAAACCACAGCCAGTTTTTTATTCACTAAATTCCAATCTAATCTAAGACGAATTCCATTCATACAATCTTAATTCAGTTCTAATTAAGAATTAAATATATTACGATTCTAATTAGGATTCAATTATATTAGACCGTAACAATAAATGTTACTCTATACTTAAGCCTAAACCGAAATCGAACCCTTCTCTATCTTATAGTGCACTGCCTACTGGCAGATCCATGAAAACATCCCTGACATCATCCTTGTATGTAGCGGATGCTAAATCTTTATTATATATTTGGTCTTACTCTCAGCTGCTACAGCTGTCCTATATCAGCTTAGTCTAGCTGCTACAGCTGTCCTATATCAGCTTAGTCTCAGCATTTACAGCTGTCCTATATCAGCTTAGTCTCAGCTGCTACAACTGTCCAATATCAGCTTAGTCTCAGCTGCTACAGTTGTCCTATATCAGCTTAGTCTCAGCTGCTACAGTTGTCCTATATCAGCTTAGTCTCAGCTGCTACAGCTGTCCTATATCAGATTCTGACGTTGGCTTGAATTTTAGTGCTTTGTCGCCTTTTACGACACCTGCATTCACGGTTTATCTAATTTTCAGCAACCCGGATACAACACGAGTAAATCAATATAATATAATAATCATAGCATTTTTATATTGTTTTACTACAGTCTTTCTGTCAATAAAATTATCAATGTCTGCAACTCTAAAGATACCGGGTTATCAATAACACAGCCTGAATTTAAAATTAATAAAATGTAATCAAACACGAAAGAAAATGGAGTCAAATTATTTAAATCGTTTCTACATAAATAATCATATCCATCTTCAAAACTAATTAACTCAGGTAATTGCTTTTAAAGTGGAAAATTCAAAAACAGCGATACAGACTTTTCAATAGTCTAGCCAAAACAATAAATGGCTAAAATCAAGTTTAACTTCAGTTTCCTGCAAGTCATTGCTAATCATAACACTTGGGTGCCAGAACACTTGCATAACGATTAGAAATCATACAGGGGAGCCAAAACACCACCACATGAGGGTTAGAACACTAACACACAGGTGTCAGTATACCAACATACGAGTGTCAGTGCACCAACACACGAGTGTCAGTGCACCAACACACGAGTGTTAGTGCACCAACACACGAGTGTTAGTGCACCAACACACGCGTGTTAATGCATCAATACAGGAGTGTCAATGCACTAACACATGAGTGTTAGTACGCTAACACACGAGTGTTATTAATAAACTAACGCAAGAGTGTTAGAACACTAACACGTGGGTGTCACAACACGTCTACACGGATTATAAATAACACAGGAGTCTACAGAAAGTCAGTGAGATAGTGTTCACAACAGTTCTGATGTATCATCGCTCGAGATCTTCTCAGTCTTCTGAAGTTGTCACGCACTTCAAGTCTTCACGCACCACTCTCGATCATCCCTCGTAAAATATAACTCCTGCGAACAAAAATACTTACAATAGCGATAAACTTATTACTAATTAATTGATTTATTGATTGATTGATTGATTGATTGACCGAACGATTGAACAATTGTTTGATTGATTGATTGGTTGAACGATTGACTTAATGATTGGTTGAACGATTGGTATGAATGATTTGTTGAACTATTAATTGATTAATTGATTGCTTGAACGATTGATTGCCTGAACGATTGATTGCTTGAACGATTGATTGCCTGAACGATTGATTGCTTGAACGATTGATTGCCTGAACGATTGATTGCTTGAACGATTGATTGCTTGAACGATTGATTGATTGCTTGAACGATTGATTGTTTGAACGATTGATTGTTTTATCTCTTGAATGAAAAATTGATTGAAAGACATTGATTTACTCAGTATTATGACCTAATATCCGACTGCTTGTTAAGACTGATATTCAATATCGTACTGAATCAAAGTCAGATTGATCCAAAGAAGAACGAAGATTGAATCTCTAACTTTTGTAATTAATCGTGAAAAGTATTTTTCTAGAACAAGTGTAAGCTGAAAAGTGCAGACATATTTATTAATAATATACAAACTGAATCTTTTTTAATATATATATATATATATATATATATGTTTTTATGTTTTATATGTTTTTCTCTACTGTCCTACCTGTCTAGCAGCAGGTCCAACCAAGGTACATAATTATGCTCCACTTTCAATCCCAAATTCATTCGCTATATACATATATATACATAGAATATACAAAATTCCAATATAGAAATTTACACGTATAAATAAAGACACAAATCAATTCATTACCCAAAGAAGCTTACCTTCATTTGCTCCACCGCTCACACACCCCGCACAGCGCCCTATCTCTTCTTGGCGGACTTCTTGCCGGTCGCTCGCTTGCCACTTGTCGTCGACTTCCCGGCAGTGGCTCCCTGGCGCCTACTCGCTCCGGACGAGGCACTCTTGGCTCGGCTAGCTGTACGGTCTTGTTTTCTAGGGGCCGACTTGGCGGTAGAGTTTCTGGTCCGGCTCTGGGAGGCCTTTCCCTTCCGCTTAGGGGTCGAATCAGCAGAATCTGATCTACTGCGGGAACGAGCTCGCTTAGTGCGTCTCGTCGATTTGGCCTTTGAAGTCGCCTTCCTCTTTCTCGTTCCTGCAGAGGACTTGGGCTTCTTCACGGCGCTTCGTTGGCGAGAGGCAGCTGATGATGCCGCCCTCTTACGACTAGACGCCCGGGTCCTCGAGGAAGCTCTGGAACGAGAGCTTCCTGTAGCAGCTCTGGCCTTTGTGGGCGCTCTGTTGCGACTGGACTTTTGGGATTTCGAGGAACTTCTTGCACGACTGGTGGTGCTCTTAGACTTTGATTTTCTGGTTGACCTTTTACGGCTGGATGTTTTGGATTTTGAAGTTCCCTTTGAAAGAGTGGTACTCTTCGACCTGGATTTTTTGACTGATCTTTTGCGGCTGGGTGTTTTGGGCTTGGAAGTTGCCTTTGAACGACTGGTGCTCTTTGATTTGGATTTTGAGGATGATCTTTTTCGACTAGGTGTTTTGGATTTTGAAGTCCCCTTGGCTCTACTGGTGCCCTTTGATCTAGCCTTACCTCCGGTCTTATTCGTTTTGCTCGAGCTATTCGATCTCGCCCTTCCACTATCCTTCGATTTCTTGTCTTCTTTGGCCGGCGCATTGGCGCTGGAAGCAGACTTTTCGCTAGTTTTCGCTTGCTTCTTACTCGTCGAGTCTTTAGACTTCGATCCCTTGTCACCGTCATCCTTGGACGACTCATTGGACTTGTTCTTATTCCCTAGGAAGTTCTTGATCATGCCCTTAAGTCCTTTCTGATCCTTTTCCGTTGCATTTCCTCCATCTCCCTCTCCACTATCAGTCGCCTCTTCATCATCTCCATCCTCCTGATCATTTCCATCATCTCCACTGTTCTTCCTGCTCCGGGAGTTCGACCTAATCCTGGACTTATTGCTGCTCTGTCGGCTCTTCCCCTCGGACTCGGACTTTTTCCTACTGGACGAGTTACGCTCAGAGGTCTTCTTGCCTGCCTTGGTTCTTCCTCCAGTGCTGGCCCTGTTACTGTTGTTGCTGTTGTCACGACTGTTCCCTCCCGTTTCGTCATCTGCCTCCTCCACCTCTTCCACCTCTGCGTCCATCAGGACGTCGTCCGGGACCTCAGCGGCGTCCTGGCTACTTCCGCTCTGGTTTGTGTTGTCGTCGTCTCCTTCAGTCAGCTCTTCGTCTCGCTCTTCCTCTGTCTCCGTCTTGTTGTTGTTGTTGACGTTGACGCCGCTTTGACACTGATCGCCGGCCGGTGATCCAGCGAGACAGTCGAGACAGGCGCATCCGGGGGGACAGGCCCGGGAGTCGGCGTTAGGAGAGGTCGCGGGGCTAGCAGGGGCGACTGCCTGACTGCCGCCTCGGGTGCGGGCCCGGGTACGTGGTGGCTGGACGGGCAAGGCTGAGGGGAGAGCAGGTGTGAGCGAAGCTTGGGCGAGAGTCGCTTGGGCCGCTCTCGATTGGCTGCGGGTTACAGGCATGATGGCCTTCAGCTACTGGCGAAATCTGCTGGGGTAACTTTATACCTCTAGTACTACTCTATAAGTGTCTATATTTAAGTCCAACGCTCTCTCTAAATGCCTATTTCAAGGCCAATTAAATCGCTATATATCAGATCTGTTGACAAATAGAAATCGACCAATAAATCAAATCAATCAATTAATTATTCAGTTAATTAATTAATCAAATAATTAATCGACCACTTCAATTGAGAGATCCACTTGATTATAACCGGAAGTTAATGCACGGTGACACAGTTGCCATTGTTGTTGAATTAACTGAGCACATGTCAGTGCCTTCAGGCCTTAGAGTCTTATTATGAAAGGGACCCCACACTCAGCTTATCGGATTGGATTTGGTATAATATTATTCAATATTACCATGGACGACATTAGCACCCTAATTACGTTGTTGTTGTAAGTTATATTTTTATTTATTTATTATTATTTACTTCATTCACTTTGGATATAAAAAAATATCCAGAAAGAGTAAAGTACTTACTGCATAATCTTGTGAAAAGTTTTACGACCAATTTGACACGTGCTTATCTGCCGCACACAGTTTAATGTTTAAACCGAAACGGAAGAAAAAGCAATGTTTTCTGCATTGTGAAGAAAAAAACAATGCTGTTCATATACTTAGCCTAAATGTATTTGAATTCGTTCATTTAGTTTACAAATTTTTAAATCACATCGTACAAAAAACTATGACATCGCATTTGCTAGCAAACAAAAGAATTTACCATAAGCAAGAGGTAATAAATGGCGTGACGTTACTTGTGTATTTCAAATTTACTTTAATTTTAGTGTGTGTAGCATTTAAGCCGCTATCGGTACGAATATAGCTGAAATTCTTTTCAATGGAATTCGGCCGACTGATAGGTTCTATTCTGTCGACAAATTCATGTTCGTTAAAGCTGGTAAAGCTAAGATTAACGTCAGTTTCCTCACTCGAAAGCGATGTCAGTGACCGGCGAGCCCAGGATTTGAACCCCGCAAATTCTGATCCGTGGTCGAGTATCTTACCGACGTCGCCACTGGCTCCAGCCACATCGCCACTGGCTCTAGCCTTACCACAATGTCCTGAGATAAGGAATGCATTGAACAACATTGACTCTTGGCAAGGGCTAAGCAATTGGGATCAGTTCAACTGATCAACGGTGTGCTATTTAAGGTCGTGAAGTCAGACTATGTGTAAATTTTTGTGCCTAGAAACGTCTGTTGGTCCAATGGCGAGACACCACTATTTTGATCCAGTGCCGGTTGCTACAGACCTAGAATTGGTCATTAGTAGACTTTACTTACGTAAATGTAAACAAAAAAGTAAACACGTATTATAGTGAAATGATCAACCATATTGATATCTATCGCTTTTAATACCACATGTTTAAACTGTTGGCAATTTAGTCCGTTTTCTGTGTAACCAGTCCAGTGAATATCCGAGATTTTACTCTCAGATCAGCGTGACCGGGATTCGAACCCACGAGGGTTCAATTCACCTCAGGAGGGTCTGTCATGTACCACTACTCAATTGAGACATGTACTTACCTTTCCGAAGAAGCGAACAGATGCACGGCGTTTGACGCATAAACCTCAAAGGATTCACTGAAGAAATGTGTTATAGTCCAGACTAACCTTCTCGACTGTTTCACATAGAATGACGAAACGATCGTTTCCATGACAACCTGATTATCTTAGACAGACATATGACGTGGACAAAGACACTGTAGAATGGAAATTTAATTTATTTGTTGAACTTCTTCTGAGTTTTCTTCTTCAAACGCTAGCTTTTAAAATCCGATTAAGTCCGGAGATTAATTATAAATTAGCGTAAATAAAACTATAACCCTATCGTATCAACAACCGCATGTGCCACATAGGGACAACTACGACAGGAGTAGAAGAGTCAGACCTCTGGGGTTTTATGTGGAAGCTGTAGGTGCGACCTTCAATCAAATACCATGGGAATATTTTCATTCAAAGCTGTTTACACTCGGTTTTCCAAAGTGGTGATCGGCTGATTAATTAGATCAGCTGATTGATTATATCAGCAGATTGATTAGAGCAGCTGATTGATTAGATCAGCTGATATGGTACATCAGTTGATTTATTAAATCAGCTGATTGATTTGATAAGCTGATTGGTTTTATCAGCTGATTGATTAAATCAGCTAATTGATTAGATCAGCTGATTGATTAGAGTAGCTTATTGATTTAAATAGCTGATTGATTTGATCAACTGATTGGTTAGATCAACTGATTGGTTAGATCAGCTGATTTATTGGATCAGCTGATTGGTTAGATCAACTGATTGGTTGGATCAACTGATTGATTAGATCAGCTGATTTATTGAATGAGTTGACTAACTGACTGATTAGTTCTTATACGAGACACTTATTTGTCCCTGACATCATCCCTGGATGAGGAAACGGACGTTAAACCTTTATTATGATTAGATCAATTGATGAGCAGCTGTTGGCGACTGGATTTAACGCACTTATATTTAATTGCGCGTCAATGAATGAGGTTAAGCTACGTCACACCAGGTTAGTATTTGGATGGGCGACCACCTTGGAAGACTGTGTGTTGGCTTTCTATTGAGCTGTGCGTATGCGACACTTCTAGCCAGGTACTACGTTTAGTGCGCTTAGTACTAATAGCCAGGTACTACGTTTAGTGCGCTTAGTACTTATAGCCAGGTACTACGTTTAGTGCGCTTAGTACTAATAGCTAGGTACTACGTTTAGTGCGCTTAGTACTAATAGCTTAGTACCACTTCAGCTAAAGTGACTTCGTCTGACCCCTCAATTCAAATTTTACAAAAAGAAGATAGGATGAGCAGAATTGAAGGCCATTGATCCGCAGATGTTGTAAATCACAATCGATTCGAAATGGAAGTTTATAAAATGAAATACTTTCAGAAAGTGTTACCATCAAATTAACTAAAAGTTTAATTTTAGCGAATAAATTTAACGTAACCAACAAACCTATACGGTTGCTTTTAACTTTGATGAATTTACAACAACAACAACAAACACATCACAGACAACATCAAGTACTATTGTTTTGTGCACTGCAGTAACGTAGATCATGAAGTATAATTATGGGTCTATTACGTTCATTTAGTCTTAACTAATCGATTTGTAAGAGGTAAATTGGTAAGGTCGTGAAATTCAGATTTCAATAAAATAAAATTCAATGCGTCAGATCATAAAGCACTGAAGTCGAATGAGATTGTAAAACTATCTCGAGGGGATAGAGTGTAAAATCTCGGATATTTTAACAGAACCCGTAAATGGAAACTTCATTAACTTGATATTACTCCAGTAGATATCATCACGGGTGGACAACTTAGCGTGGAATAGGCGAAAATTGTAGTTCTTATAATAGACAACAAAATATATTCAAATTTAGAGCTTACTAAAATTGAATGGTAATGATATTTTACTTATCATTTAACTTTCTTAAGCTTATAATATGTAAACGCAAAAAAGTATAAAAAAAGTAAACAGGCATTATAGTGAATAATCAACTATGTTGATATCTATCACTTTTAAAACCACATGTTTAATCCGTTAGGCAATTTAGACCATTTTCCGTATAACCAGTCCAGTGAATGTCCGAGATTTTACTCTCAGATCAGCACGGCCGGGATTCGAACCCACGAGGATTCAAATCACCTCAGGATTTGTCATTTAAAACTTCATGATAAAAAATTAATTTAAAAAAAATTCATGCAAGAAACTTTGCGGCAGTTAGTCGGTCGCAAACTTAATCAAATCCAATTGTACAATAAACTATATAATCTTGTCACATCATAATTGGGACTGTAATAAAATTTTCCTAGTAGCAATTCAAATACCAATTAATTTATATTAACCAATAAATATATAACTTGTCAAAACTAAAATAAATGTATTGCACCTATGTTACTTAATTCTTAGTTATTTTTAAACCTAAACAATACCATTAAAGTGAAAATTCTGACATGGAGTTATTGGCGTTGCAGACATTTGGTAGTGCAGAAAATGCTGTAAATTCTCAGCCACCATCACTGTAGCAATTCCACAAGAATGCTACCAAACTAATCAAAATTAGTTTTACCGGTTTGATAACAACAACTGATTTGCTATCAGCTGGATTATAATAATAATATTATTACGATCCATTTTCATGAAATTAATCGTTTAATCATCATATATGTTAACACAATCTGAGCGATATGTTTAGCGTCAGTTTCGATTGCTCATTGCTCGCAACACTCTACGTGAGATCTTTCATTAACCTTTCAGACCTTTCCATTAGACACTTGTGCTTTTAAATCCCCATAGATGAACCGGTTTGTAATTATATATATACTGTTAAGATGTCACACGAATTTTAATTTAGAAAAGAACATTTCAGCTTTTCATTATCGATTAACTTTACAGTAAATGAATGGCGCATTGAAGTTACCTAGAGCTCTAAAAGCTTCTGTTTGACCCGCCTGGTACTCTAAGTATTTCTAGTGACGACTAATTCAGATACTGAATAGAGAAATGGCCAATCATCGTAGGATGTAGAAACTGTAAACTATTACACCTGTAGGCCTACCTCTTATGCTAGTTTACTCTAAGCTCAAGACACTTACAGTACACTAGTACAATCATAATGTACTATGATAGTAGTAGGCTATGCTAATATCTAGCCTAGTAATACTTTACAGTACACGACACCGCAATACCAGTCTCGCATAAGCTACTTGATTCCACTAAATGATGACGTCGTAAACTTTGCTTCATGACGTCACCAGCTAGGCAACCAAGCGCACGATGACGTCACAGTACTGCCACAACGTCTCTACGGCAGGTGCTTGATGACGCTACAAAAATGACGTCACCGAACACCGACATCAATGACGTCATCGCACAGGGACCGTATAGAGAGTGATGTCAGAGCGCGTGACGTCAGAGCGCGTGACGTCAGAAAGCGTGACGTCAGAGAGCGCGTGACGTCAGAGCGGGGGGAGTCTAGTACTGGAAGCCGGTGCTGTGCTCATGTTGACGCTTGACGACGGCGAGCTTGGAGTGACGCAGCAGATCGACGTTCTGGTTGATGTAGGGAGACTGACGAGTACCGTGTAACAGTAGAGTCCACTCGTAGAGCGTGCCGTACCTAACAGAGGTGAGGTAGTACAGCGATTTGATTATATGGTTGTATAGCAAAGTAAAATGTAAACACGCATTATAATGAAATGATCAACTACGTTGATATCTATCACTTTCAATACCACATATTTAAACCGTTAGGAAATTTATTCCATTTTCCGTGTAACCAGTCCAGTGAATGTCACTAGTACAACAATAACGTACTAGTGACATTTACTCAGATTTTACTCTCAGATCAGCGCTACTGAGATTCGAACTAACGAGGGTTCAATTCACCTCAGGGTCTGTCATTTAAAACTTCTGACGTTACCCCTACGCTATTAAGACATTCTATAAATATTTTAATAGCGTTAAATAGCTGCTAATTATGGTATTACCGAACAGAGCTATGGCTCTTTTATGGTAGCCTCTTTTGTATTGTTATTTGTTTATCTAACTACATGCACGTTCATACTGTTTATATAATCTGTGCTGTAATGAACAAATAAACGATACTGAACGATAAAAAAGAACTCTAACGGGTGAAGAGTTAGTAAAACGATACTTTGATAGGGTTAAATAGAACTCTTACAGTTGTAGATATTTATTAGTCCAACGATTAGATGATAGGGTTAAATAGATATTCGTTAATAAAAGCTGGTAAAGCTAAGGATATCGTCAGTTCCCTCACTCGAAAGCGATATCAGTGACGGGCTAGCCCAGGTTTTGAACCTTGCACATATTGATCCGCGATCGAATACCTTGCCGACATCATTCGTTTACGGTATCATCAAACCTACATCAGCCGACACCATCACGCTAACTAACCTTATGTGGAAATTAAAAGGAAAGCGGAAGACAGAGAAGAGAGAGAGAGAGAGATATGTGTGTTTATTTCAGCATCAACACCAAATCACTGACAAAAAACATACGTGTAAAAATTATTAGATACTGGCAAATGAAATCATACAAAAATTAAATGAAAGCAGACATCCGAGCAAACATTAATAAGCATGCACATCAATAGAAAAGTAAGGATACATATTACGAGAAGAGTGGAGACGTTATAATAATAATAACAACAATTAGAGTGCTACTGTCATCAATGACAACATCGAGCACTATTGAGTCAAAATCAAGCCGGCGAGCAAAAGAAAGGTCCAAAACGGTGCAACAAAGAAATATACCATGGACCTGCAAGTAGGCAGTGCACTAAGAGAGAGAGAGAGAGAGAAGCGTACTAACCCTTCCTCAGCACTCGGTCCCTCTGAGCCGCTGTCGATCATGGCGTACAGCTTCCACACACCTCGAGGGTTCTCCGCCCAGTTGTGGGTCGTCATGAAGGGCCACTTCGTGAAGCCTGCCCTTCCGTCATCGTCCTTCTGACGTCTACCCAACAGCATTGACCTGCAGCATCACCACACAGCGTCACACTGACGTACGCACATGCTTACACAACCTTGTCATACAGATCTTCATTCACACTGACATACGCTCGTGTTTACACAGCCTTGCTATACAGCCCTTCATTCACACTGACTCTTCATTTGCACGTGTTTACACTGCATTTATATATATATATATATATATATATATATATATATATATATGCATATATATATATCTTCACATTGATATACGCACATGTTTACACTACCTTATCACATAGCTCTTCTTCACACTGACATACGCACGCAACATCAAGGCTAGTCAATGAGACAGAATCTCTTCAAGAAATCAGTCAGTATTAACTCCCGTGGTGTTCATGAGAGAGACTAGATAGAGGATGATTGACTCACGTTGAGTTCATGGGGGACACTAGATAGAGGATGATTGACTCACGTGGTGTTCATGGGGGACACTAGGTAGAGAGTGAGGTCGCCACGCCTCGAAGCCTTGACGGTGATGAACGCCTGCACGTGCTCTAGGTAGTTGATCTGATTGGGCAGGTCCTTACAGGCAGTAGTGTTGATCGATAGCAGCAGCGGCTTACGTGATGAAAACTCGCTGCAGTAAAATCAATCAATCGATCAATCAATCATCATCATTATCGTTATCACCATCTACCCTAGTATCCCAGTTTAATTAGGATTTGGATAAGAATAGATCTTTTCTGAATCAATCAATCACAACTTTGGAACATTCTAGGTAGTGGTTTTTGTTTTTTGGACCTTACATACAGTAGTGTGATACAAAAAAGCTAATGATATTAATAATAATAATACTAATTAAATAGTAATAAATAACTTTTTTATTTTTTTATTTTTATTATTATTATTTATTTAGTGCAGTTAATATACTTTGAGAACATCAACTTGTAAATTATCAAGGAGTGCAAACGATGGTAAAGTAAACACGCAGTAGAGTGAAATGATCAACTATGTTGATATCTATCACTTTTAATACCACGCGTTAAACCGTTAGGCAATTTAGACCATTTTAAGTATAACCAGTCCAGTGAATGTCCGAGATTTTTCTCTCAGATCAGCGCGGCTGGGAAGCGAACCCATGAAAGTTCTATTCACCTCGGGATCTGTCATATAAAACATCATGACGTTACCACTACGCTATTAAGACATTAGGTAGTGGGTGAATAAAGCCACTAACAAGGGACCCTTGACGGTGTCGGCAGTACAGTGCCACCTATCTCCAGCTGTCTTCCAGTTTCTCGCCATGTCCACCATGTCCCCTGCATCCATCACTCCGTATCCAAACAGGTGGTTGAACTCGAGTCCCGCACCGTTGATGGTCCAGTTGTGTCTGCCCTTGGGATCATAGAGGTGGTTCCGCTTAGAGGTCAGGACCGTCAGGTGCTGAACGTCCCTCCAGGATAGCTTGGGACTGGAGCAACCAGCAATTGATCAATCAGTTAATCAATCGATTAATCGATCAATCAATCGAGCAATCAATCGATAAATCAATCAGTCAGTCAATCGACCAATCAATCATTTGAGCAATCAATTAATCAGTCAAATAGTCACTTAATCAATCGATCAATCAATCGATCAATCAGTCAATCAATCGATCAATCGATCAATCAATCAATCAATCGAGCAATCAATCGATCAATTAATCGATCAATTAATCAATCAATCAGTCAATCAATCAATCAAATGAGTTATCTAAGAGTCTTATTGAGGACTGACCCTGCATTGCTGGACCAGTCGTTATAATAACATACAAATAATCTCTCTCTCTTAGTGCACTGCCTACTGGCAGGTCCATGGTATATAACGACTCCACGATTCCTTTTCATCTACTTATATCATACAAACATATGTACGTTATTTACTTTTATTTCCAGAGCGACATGAACCACTAAGGTATGAAATAATCAATTGATCACGAATGCGATGATTTTCTAATAGATATTTCTCAGATCACGTGACTTACTTTGCTTCCAGGGCCAGAGCGATCACCCCAGCTGCTTCCGGTGCTGCAGCGGAAGTCCCAGAGTGTCTGGTGGTGCACTGTCCGTACAGATCCGTCGTCGCCTGCGGTTGATTGGGATTAACAAAATCAATAATAATAATAATAATAATAATAATAATAATAACAACAACAACAACTACGAGTACTACTGTCACCAATGACAACATCGAGCACTATTGATACAAAATCCAGCCGGCGAGCAAAAAGAAGGTCCGAAAGCGGTGCAAATTTCAAAATCTAGATAATCAGTCCAAAGCACTAGCACTAATAAAACAGTAATAAATCAATCAATCAATGCACTAAGTAATCAATCAAGTCCGCAATGCATTTCTCGTTCCGTCGTAATTTAGGGCTAACATGGTTACTGCTTAAATCATGGCTACTATAGTTACTGTTTTAATCATGGTTACAATGGTTACTATTTTAATCATACCTACCATGGTTACTGTTTTAATCATGGTTACCATGGTTACGGTTTTATCCCGGTTACTATCCAATATTACAGGCGAGAAAAATATTGATGATTGATGACTGATTGTTTGATTTATCGACTGGATTGATTTATTAATTGATTTATTAACTGACTGATGGATTAACTGACTGACTCTCTGATTGATTGACTATCTGACTGATTGATTGACTGATTGACCGATTTAATGACTGAGTGACTGACTGATTGATGGACTGACTGATTGGTGGATTGATTGACTGACTGATCGATTAACTGATTGACTGACTGATCAGATTGATTGATCTACTGGCTGGAGCCAGTGGCGAAGTCGGTAAGACATTCGACAGCGTATCAGTATGTGCGGGGATCAAATCCTGGGCTCGCCCGTCACTGGCATCGCTTTCGAGTGAGGAAACTGACGTTAACATGAGCTTTACCAGCGTTCACTCACCACGCCTGCATCCTGACCCCCTGACCGCCCGTTGCTGAAGGTAGAGGCGAGCGTGGAGGAGCAGGACTCATCGTAGCTGGCTGTCTGCCCGTCGTTGGTCGCAGAGTTGATGGACACGGTCCACATGCTCGCCGCGTAGCCGTCGCAGTTACAGTCATCGTTAGGCCCGCCGTCACCTGACGCCCAGACATAGATAGAGCCTAGGCCCCCGCGACCCTACATCAATCAATCAATCAATATATCAATCAATCAATCAATAAGAAGCTAATGTGCAGTTCCTCGCCATAAGGCAATCTCAGAGACGTATTAACTAAACCATTAATTAATCAATCAATCAATTAAATAATCATTCATTCTATTAAATAATAATGTGTCATTCAATTAATCTTCCAAATCATCAAATTATCAATCAATCACTAATTCACTCGATCAATCAATCGAACCATAGATCCGTCATTCATGGGCCACCACAGCGTGTAGAGATAGAATACAGGCCTGACTCATCTCCATCATGTGGATCAATTAAAAAACATACTTCTCTCTCTGTCTCGCTCTCTCTCTCTCTCTCTCTGTTACTCTCTCTCTCTCTTTTACTCTCTCTTAGTTGAGACATCATCAGCAACTTGTCTAAATTCCAGCATTTACTCAAATTAATTAGATCATTTATTGCTTTTCTAATCGATATCTCAATGATTTAATTGATTGATTAATCATACCTCGTTCACGCCCTTCACGATGGCCCTCATAGTGGCATTACGTGGCCCATCCACTGTCCTACCATCATCAGTGGGGCCCCAGCTAGCGCTGTAGATATCGATCACCTGGGGCATGTGGCCCATAGAGTTAGCTTCTATCAGATCAGTCATATAGGGCTGGTCCAGCATACGTAGACCTGTCATAAATAATACAATGACTGTCATAATCAGTCATACAGGGCTGGTCCAGTATACGTAGACCAGTTATAAATAACACAATGACTGTCATAATATGATGTCATGACTGTCATAGAGTTAGCTTCTATCAGATCAGTCATGTAGGGCTGAACCAGCATATGTAGACCTTTCATAAATAACACAATGACTGTCGCAATACTTTTAGTATCACAAGTTTTGCCACTAGATAGTCTAGTCAATTCTTGTTACCAGTCCTGTCCGAGATTTACTCTAATCAGCCTAGTCGGAAATTGATTGCTTCACCTCAGCAATTGCCGTTAAATTCTATAAAGTTGCCCAATATAATAATTATATTAATGCAATATGTAATTAATAAATGATGTTTATTATGTTTATTACTCTTTAATATAACATATAACAACAATTAGCGTGCAACAGTTATCAATGACAACATCGAGCACTATTGAGATAAAATCAAGCCGACAAGCAAAAAGAAGGTCCAAAAATGGTGTAAATGCCAAAATCCAGTATATCAGCTCAAAGTAAAGGAGTTAAAAAAAAAAGTTGGGATTAATGAAAAATAAATATATTATTTTAAGTTTCTTAAAATAACATATAAACTGCTTACCGGCCACCCTAGATCCATAGGCCACACCCGTTCCGCAGACTTCATTGTCTCTTTTGGCTGCAATCTCTCCAGCACATCTCGTTCCATGGCTGCGACATACGCACATTTATTACATTTTTAGTAATTTCATGTATACATAAGATACCTTTCTAAACTACCACTTTATTTAATATTAGCGATTACTGCAGTACAATATCAAGTGAACTCAGGTTGATTCTGGACGCTTAAACTAGAACTTCTTATATGTAACAGTAGCTCGATTTTGTCAAGACGGTTTAAGCAGAAAGCGTGTGCTTCTGAACATTGTTGATGGGAGAACAGTATTCTATTTATTAGACAAAAGAGCAAAACTGTGATAAAAACTAAGCAATTCGATCAGGGCTTTGCAGCGGTATCAGATAGACAGACAAGAGCTTGTCAACGGCTGCAACGAGTGATAAAGTAAGAGGAAGGATTATGCTAAGAATTCCTACCTGTTGAACCAGTCGTCGGTGTATCTGGGGTAGGGAAAAGGATCATTGCTGCTGAAGTCATAGCTTGCTTCTGCATTCTACAACAACAACAACGACAACTACTACTATAACAACAACAACAACAACAACAACGACAACTACTACTATAACAACAACAACAACAACGACAACTACTACCGGGAAAAAACAACAATGTCCCATAACGTTTCGAGTTAGAACCCATATCCTCCATAGTTAGTATCCTATCCGGGAATATCTCGTATGTACTGATTTGTGACTAAAACAATCATCGTTCTATAATTCCCTATCTCCTCTCTCTCTCTCTCTATCTATCTATCTCTTTCTCTCTCTCTCTCTCTCTCTCTCTCTCTCTCTCTTCCTCTCTCTCTACCTATCTATCTACCGGTATACAAATTACTGCTTGCCTGTTCGCAATATAGCTCATAAAAAAATCGATGAATACCATCAGATATCTCGTCAAAGTTTGCTTAATACTAAAATCTAAAGATATCACATCTGCACAGTTTATTTCGCTTATACTTGACGTTTAATAATAGATAATACGAAGGAGAGCTCCAAGGATTCCAAACGAGACCTATCAGTAGTCTCAAGATATAAATTCCCACTCACATCCCCTTGTAACGTTCCGTAAAGAGCACTCCATCGATCAAAGAGTTAATCCCTTTCAAATGGCTATGCCTTATCCACAGCTTAATGTAGCCTGTAACTTGCAAAAATTTGACTTTGAGGTTGCTTCCATTTGTCTTCCTTCGTTCTTGCTTAGAAAGAGTGCATGGTACATCATATTGTAACAATCACAGAAGTTGGCGAATAAGTTAGAAGACAGAACAAACACAGAAGATTTTGTATCGCTACTGGCGGGGGCCAGGAAGTCGGTTACATACTCGACCACGGATCAGTATGTGTCAGTATGTGCGGGTTCAAATACTGGGCTCCCCGTCACTGACATCGCTTTCGAGTGAGGAAACTGACGTTAACATTAGCTTTTCTACCACCTTTTTTTATTATAAAATTACCGTTAAAAAGCATTTCTTTTATTTTTCAAGTGCTCCGCGCGTACTAAGCTAATTATAGAGTATTTAGATAAAGTCCGGATTGAATAATCTGGGAGTCGAGACCCCCTTGATTAATTTCTGATCCCTGACTAAATTTTAACGTCCTCCCAGTCTTAACACACCCCAATTACAAAGCCCTGATGACCCCCCTAGCAAGCCTTCGACCCCCTAAACAACCCTCTTTCAAACCCCTAAACAGCCCTCTTTCTAACTCTCAAACAACCCTCCTTGGAAATATATAACAAATTCAACCCTGGCTACAACGATGGAATAGCGGACTAACAAAGTTATCGTAGAGATCAGGGTGCATGTAGTCGATACCATCGTCCATGATTGCTGTGGTCACCCCCTTACCGGAGAATCCCAGAGCCCAGGCGGGTTCTACGTTCAAATCTAGCTTAGGCACGCCTCCTGCTTGCCCAGTGTTGTTCTGATATGCCAATCAATCAATAGCTCAATCAATTTATCAATTTTAATTGCCAAAATCTATTAATTACTCATATATACATGTAGTGCACCGGTTTACTATAGATTTTATTCCACCAATACATGTAGATTCAAACAAACACAAATTCTAATTAAAATAAAATAAAATAAAAATACAAAATTGATTTAAATCGTCACACTTTAACGAGGAATTCCCCGTGAAAATGTGACGATTCATTGTCAAGGTTGAACGATATAGCCAATAGGAAATAAGCAAACCGACACTAGAAGGTAAATGCCGGATGCAATTTGTTGATACACAGATGCTGTTATTGTATTGTCGATTCTAGCAGTTTTATCTTAAAAGCACAAAATAATAATTTTCAAAGTTTTTCTTTCTTATTGGGAGATACAAAATGGCAAAATGTTTTGCACACGTACGTAATAATCAACTTCCACGGTGTAAATACCAATATACATGTATATGTCAATTTAAGTAAAATATTATAATTTTTCCTGTATTTATCACTGTGTTCAATGCATTGTTTATCACCAAACGACAATCAGCTGTAGCGTCGTCACGTGAACGGTGACTTAATGACTTTTACGCAGGATTAATAGATAAATGTCACTTACGATGTACCACTGTTTAGGATACAGTGGATCATTCGGCAGTAGATTGGTCTTAGCCTTGTTGCTGTGGTCGGTGACGTCTTTGACTGGGATACCACGGATCTGCTTACTGCTGTGTTCAGAGATCTCACTGATAGGTTTGAAGCCTCTCTTCTGCCTCCTGTACCCCGTCAACTGCACGGCTGACTCCACCTTAAATTATTTCATTTAATTAAAATAAGTTTTAACAACTGGTATAAACAGAATTCATAATTGTCTTTTTCTGTCTAGTAGTTCCCATACCAGATCGGCGACTAGCTAGATAGAGCAATGCTCTCACTAGGGACCGATTGAATGGTATTGGTTTGTTTTAATTAATTGCATCATTGATTATGTTTGTTGTAAGCTTGTACTTTTATTTCTCTTTTTGTACACTTTGTATGTATGCGACTTCTTTACACTGATGTAATTGTCGAAATAAACATATATCTATTTCTCTCATCATCATCTTCCCTAAAATCCCAGTTTAACCAGGATCGGGATACGAATAGACTTTCCCCAGTCCTCTCTGTCCCACACCATATCATCAATTAATCCCATATGTTTCAAGTCCTTCTTAATTACCGCATCCCAAGTCAATTGTGGTCTACCTATCTCTAGCTTAGCATCCGGCTCCTCCCTCCAAACTCTCTTTATTACATCCTCATCTGCCTTTCTCACAATATGCCCATACCATCTCAATCACGACTGAGCCAACCTACCACCGATCCCCCACAACATTCAAATTCATCCTCACATATTCATTTTGCATTCTGTCCTTCTTAGTTGTTCACACATTTTCAGTCTAGTAGTAATTTTATTAAATGGAGTTACAGTGAGACGATTCAAAATAAGAGGAAAAGTGAGTGGTTTGCGCCTGATACAGTCTGTTGAAGACTTACCTTTTCCATCTCTCTCTTCCATCTCTCTCTTCCATTTCTCTCTCCATCTCTCTTTTCCATCTCTCTTTTCCATTCTCTCTTTTCCATCTATCTTTCCATCTCTCTTTTCCATCCAGTGTCCCTGAGTTGCGACCAGCCGTTCCAATAAAAGGTTTCTTTAAATCTTTAGGTATGTAGTAGTAATTACCTAAAGCTTTTATGTAGTAACCTAAGGCTATGATGTAGTAACCTAAAGCTCTCATGTAGTAACCTAAATCTCTGACGTAGTAACCTAAAGCTATGATGTAGTAACCTAAAGCGCTGGTGTAATAACCAAAAGCTCTGATATAGTAACCTAAAGCTCTGATGTAGCAACCTAAAGCTCTGGTGTAATAACCAAAAGCTATGATGTAGTAACCTAAAGCTCTGATGTATTAACCTAAAGCGCTGGTGTAATAACCAAAAGCTCTGATGTAGTAACCTAAAGCTCTGATGTATTAACCTAAAGCTCTGATGTAGTAACCTAAAGCTCTGATGTAGTAACCTAAAGCTCTGATGTAGTAACCTAAAGCTCTGATGTAGTAACCTAAAGCGCTGGTGTAATAACCAAAAGCTCTGATGTAGTAACCAAAAGCTCTGATGTAGTAACCTAAAGCTCTGATGTAGTAACCTAAAGCTCTGATGTAGTAACCTAAAGCTCTGATGTAGTAACCTAAAGCTCTGATGTAGTAACCTAAAGCTCTGATGTAGTAACCTAAAGCTCTGATGTAGTAACCTAAAGCTCTGATGTAGTAACCTAAAGCTCTGATGTAGTAACCTAAAGCTCTGATGTAGTAACCTAAAGCTCTGATGTAGTAACCTAAAGCGCTGGTGTAATAACCAAAAGCTCTGATGTAGTAACCAAAAGCTCTGATGTAGTAACCTAAAGCTCTGATGTAGTAACCTAAAGCTCTGATGTAGTAACCTAAAGCTCTGATGTAGTAACCTAAAGCTCTGATGTAGTAACCTAAAGCGCTGGTGTAGTAACCAAAAGCTCTGATGTAGTAACTGTTATTATTACTTTTTATTATAATCAAGAATTCGACAGACCAGGGGATCAGATTTCAGAACTCTGGTGTGACCAATGCTCCTCCTCTTCCTCGAATGAGAAACAAGCTTGTGCATGAAGTGAAACTCTTTATCAGACCCCATCACCTGTGCGCAACAATCAATCAATCAATCAATCAATAACTTCAATCAATCAATCACTTGAATAAATCAATGTATTCATCAAGCTTGTGCATGAAGTGAGACTCTTTATCAGACCCCATCACCTGTGCGCAGAAATTAATCAATCAATCAATCACTTCAATCAATCAATCAATAAATCACTTGAATAAATCAATCTATTCATCAAGCTTGTGCAGGAAGAGAAACTCTATATCAGACCCCATCACCTGTGCGCAACAATCAATCAATCAATCAATCAATCACTTCAATCAATCAATCAATTCATCAATAAATCACTTCAATCAATCAATCCATCAATAAATCAGTTCAATCAATCAATCCATCAATAAATCACTTCAATCAATCCATCAATAAATCACTTAAGTCAATCAATTCATCACTAAATCACTTCAATCAATCAATCTATCCATCAAGCTTTAATGTGCAGGAAGAGAAACTCTATATCTGACCCCATCACCTGTGCGCAACAATCAATCAATCTATTAATCAATCAATAACTTCAATCAATCAATCAATCACTTGAATAAATCAATGTATTCATCGAGCTTGTGCAGGAAGAGAAACTCTATATCTGACCCCATCACCTGTGCGCAACAATCAATCAATCTATTAATCAATCAATCACTTCAATCAATCAACCAATCAATCAATCACTTAAATCAATCAATCTATTCATCAATAAATCACTTCAATCTATCAATCTATTCATCAAGCTTGTGCAGGAAGAGAAACTCTATATCTGACCCCATCATCTGTGCGCAACAATCAATCAATAAATCAATCACTTCAATCAATCAGTCAGTCCATCAATCTATTCATCAATCAATCACTTCAACTAGTCAACCAATTAGTACATCAATCAATCTATTCATCAATAAATCAATTCAACTAATCAACCAATCAATCTATTCATCACTCAATCACTTCAATCAATCAGTCAATCAATTTATTCATCAATCTATCACTTCAATCAATCAACCAATCAGTCCATCAATCAAAATAGTTAACAGTCAATCAATCAATCACTTACAAACAATCAATCCTACTAACTAAAACTTGTGCAATAAAGTCAACCTCTATATTCAGACTCTATCACTAGTACGCATGCACGTATATCTATCAATGAATTCATCTAGCTATCAATTTTGCAATCAACAAATAAAGTGTTAACTATTTAATCATTTATTTAATAAAGCAAAATAAAGTAACTTAGTAAAATATCTGATAGACAGGGAAAGCAGAGTGGAGGCGTTATATACCATGGATCTGCCAGTATGCAGTGCACTAAGAGAGAGAGAGAGAGAGAGAGAGAGCAATCGTAAATTAAATTTGACTCATTTCTTCAGAATTCCAGGTTCACAAGTTCAGATTACAATATATGACTTAAACATAATTTAGGTGTTAACCGAGTTTATAACTTCGCCCGTTAGATACATGTACATGTGCTTAACGAAAAGGTCAGAAGCTCAAATAAGATTTGATCAGACGTAAGTTATGTTTAAAAGTCAGATCAGAGTAAAAAAAAACGTGTAGCCAACTCAGTTGATTTAAATTATAGGACTTTAAATTTACAATCGATTGGAAAATATTTGGAGAATTTGTGTAAGCAATTCGGGTTTAACATACCAAGAGTTACCGAAACACTTTCGATTACTGCATATATGCAATCTAGCTACTTAAAATAATGGTGTTAAATTATGATTTCTTTCATCCGTAGCATCGACTGTAGTTGTATGTCTTCCTGTATTACAGATTATAGCAATAAAGTTCTACATTTATTATTTTACTTTTTTGGCCAGAATTAAGAAAATTATTATTATTATTATTATTAGCTTAGTTTCCTCTCGCAGATATTTCACATAAATATATAAAATCGCCGATATACTGGACTTTGTTAAATTTAGAGCCAGTTACTCCATTTACCAGTCCAGCGACTGTCAGATATTTCACTCTCTGATCAGCTCTACCGGAAATAGGCTACATTTCACGACCTCAGGAACAGCCATTGAAACTTTCATAACGTTACCTGATGCTCCTCACACTGAGCTATTTAGACATTCAACAATTGTTTATTCCTGATCATTATACGGTATATTATTACTATTTTTCTTTAAATATCTTTGAAGTGCTAGCTACGGATTTATATCTCAAAATGTGTGAACTGAAGCTAACGCTAAACTATATGAATAAATGTCAGTCCAAGTGAACTAAGACTATGTGTGGATTAGCCATCTCAGCTAAATTGCATTTTGCTACAATTAATAGACGCTAATTGTAGTTAATTTTAATAAATTTTAATTAATTGTGATTAATGTTATAAAATTGTAATTAAATTTAATTAATTTTTATTCATTAATGTATATTAGTATTCATACCAGTAGACATTAATTTGTAATCATTGTGATTTCATTTCATTTAATAAACTTTTCTAAATTAATTTGGGTTATATTTGCCTAATTTTATTCAATTCTGACAGTAATATTATCTCTTAAATAGCATATACAATGGCATTAAACAATAAATAGTATACAATGAAAGCAAATAAAGCTAATGTTAACGTCAGTTTCCTCACTCAAAAGCGATATCAGTGACAGTCGAGTCCAGGATTTGAACCCCGCACATACTGATCCGCGGTCGAGTATCTTACCGACATCGCCACTGGCTCCAGGAGGTAAACAACAAACTATAATCTTATATCAGTGCATTAAGCTATAGGCAGTCTTCACTTCAGTGCACTGCTAAGTGGCAGGTTCAAGGTACATACTCATACTCAAAATCTGCTTTCTCGCTCCACAAGAGCACTCCTTAGATCAACAAGTTAATCCCTTCACAAAGTCTATGCCTTATCCATACCTTAAGTAGCCTATAGCTTGGGAAAAGTATGGCTTCCTAAGTGGTTTTCCGTTGCCTTCCTCAGTAGACAGTATAAGACATTAAACAAAAGACAGTATAATAAGTTAAGCCAGTCACCGGTTGAACGAATGATAATAATAATAATAATAATAATAATAAATAATAATAATATTAACAATATTAATAATAATAATAATAATAATAATAATAATAATAATAAATAATATTTAAATAATAATAATAATAATAACAACAATATTAATAATAATAATAATAATAAATAATAATAATAATAATAATCATCATCATCGTAATAATCATAATAATAATAATTAAGACTCCATGAGATAAACAATAAACTATGATATCATATCATAGATAGGTCACTATAATATCATAAACTATAATCTCATACTTTGTACTGAATTTCTGGATTTTGGAATTTGCATCGTTTTTGGACCTTGTCTTTTTGCTCGCCGGCTTGATTTTGTCTCAAAAGTGCTCGATGTTGTCATTGATGACTGTAGCACTCTAATTGTTGTTAGTATTATTATCATTATTATTATTATTATTATTATTATTATTATTATCAGTGCATTAAACAATAGACAGTATAATAAGATAAACCAGTAACCGGTTGAACGAATGAGAACCCATTTCTCTTGGCCACCTCTTTGGCCGCCTCTCTTCCATGATCCCCCTTCAGGGTCACGTGCCAGTGGTTCGTGGCGACCTCGTCGTCGACCCCTAGGGGGGTCTCAAGCCCCCGACAGGCCAAAAATGTGGCAAAACTGAGAACGATGAATCGCGTCACCATTTTTATCTCAGACTTGTCCCTATAGAGTTCTAAATCCACAGCCTATGGCCGTGGTAGAAAAGAACCCTAAACCCTAATTCCTAACAACCCTTTATCCTACTAAATCTATTACGGGTTGAGCTTAGTAAAACGTTTATTAATTATGAAATCTAATATCCAGAGATGAGAATATTGTATTGACTGTTAAACGTCCATATGGACCTTCTGCCTAGCAGCAGACTTCCAGCCTTGCAGCTGTTGACTTACAGCTGCAGCTGCTGCGTGGCAGAGCTGCCGTGACTAGGAGGCTGCCACTGTCGAGCTAACAGCTAGCAGCTGCACGGCTAGCAGCGAGCAGCTGTCACTGTCACAGCTATCAGCTAGCAGCTATTCACCTAGCGACACGACAGCTGCTGCTGATGTATTCATCTAGACTCAAGCAGCTGCTTCATCGCTACGATATACGTCATTGAGAATTTGAGAGGACAATATTATCATAGTGAGAGAGAGAGAGAGAGAGAGAGAGAGAGAGAAAGAGAGAGAGAGAGACGGAGGGAGAGCGAAACGGAAGGAGAGAGAGACGGAGGGAGGGAGAAAGGGAGTGAGGGAAAGAGAGAGAGAGAGAGTGAGAGACAGAGAGAGAGAGAGAGAGAGAGAGACAGAGAGAGAGAGAGTGGGAGTATGAGAGAGATGTCTAGATAGAGAGAGAATCATAGCAGAGAATTCTATAATGTTTTCTATGACTGACCTTAACTTTAACAGCGTTAGGGTTAGGGTTAGGGTTAGAGTTAGGTCTAGGATTAGGATTAGGATTAGGGTTAGGGTTAGGTGTAGGATTAGAGTTCGTGTTAGTGTTAGGGTTAGAGTTAGGGTTAGTTTTGGGTGAGGAATAGTGTGAGGGTTAGGATTAGGGTTAGGGTTAGTGTTAGGGTTAGGGTTAGGGTTAGGGTTAATGTCAGGGTTAGGGTTAGGGTTAGCTTAGGGTTAGGATTAGTGTTAGGGTTAGGATAGGTTTAGTGTTCGGGTTAGGGTTAGGTTTAGGTTTTGGGTAAGGAGTAGAGTTAGGGTTTGTGTTAGGGTTAGGTTTAGGGTTTAGTGTTAGGGTTAGGGTTAGGTTTAGGGTTAAGGTTAGCATTAGGGTTACTGTTAAGGTTAGGGTTAGGGTTATGATTATGATTAGGGTTAAGGTTACGGTTAAGTTTAGGTTTAGTTTTAGAGGTTAGTTAGGGTTACTACTTTGAACTTCTAAGAATATTTGTATAAATAGAATCTAATGCAATTTGGGTTTATTCTGCTGTAGGTTCAGATATGATATTCTTAGACACCAATCTTAATTTATTATTGAATTATTACCTAGAAACAATTATGGCGTGTACTTTTCATTAGTTAATATTATTGATTATTTGTAATTAGTTATTGTAATTGCTTTTGTGACTGTTATTATTATTATTATTATTATTATTATTATTATTATTACGATTATGATGATTATTTTTATTATTTTTTGTATTATTGTTATTATTACTATTATTATTCTCATTATTATTATCATTATTGTTATTATTATTAACGTCATCATCATCATCGTCGTCGTCGTCATCATCATCATCAAAATTGAACAACAAACACTGTAATCATCTAACAAGAATTATAAATCTCATGCTACAGAATTAAGATAGATCTAGATAGACTACATGTACATGTAGTTGAACACTTCATAAAATTTTGTTAATTATTACTTTGATATTACTGGAAACTGTTGCGGTCTGTCAGTTGGGCAATGCCTCTTCCTTGCTGATACGTGCAATATTTCCAGGAAATATTGCACGTATCTTCGGTTTAAACCGTCTTGACAAAATCGTGCTACCGTTAATCGAGCATTGTAAAGATTTCACAATGTTGAGGAACTTATTGGTCTCATTATAACATTAAATGGGAATCAACAAAACCACTTTAGGCAGTCAAAACGCATTTCGGGTTCAAATCCTGGGCTCGACCGTCACTTACATCGATTTCTAGTAAGGAAACTGACGTAACATTATCTTTGCTGGCTCTTTTACCTTATTTTTTCATACTTGACCGTTAGTGTTGCAATTTTTATAAAATATTTTACATGCACATGTGTGATTGAAAAAGTATGTGAAAGATAGGTAATCATTGCTAGGCAAATCTGTCTACAATGTACATTAAACTATACGAAATTTTTGGTCCCTCTGTCACTTCTCGATCTTTCTGTCTCGCTGTCTTTTTTCTCTCTCCCTCCTCTGCCTGTCTCTCGTTCTCTCTTTCTCTCGTTCTCTCTCTCTCTGTCTTTTCTCTATCTCTCTCTCTCTCTCTCTCTATCTCTCTCTCTCTATCTCTCTCGCTCTCTCTTTCTCTCACTCTCTCTCCCTGCAACAGATACCTGAAGCAGCACAGCTGAGATACGACACAACAGCAGCTGTGCTCTGCTGCTCATAATTTAACAGCAGCTGTACTCTGATGCACGTCAATCAAGAGCAGCTGTGCTCTGCTGTGCGTCATTTAACAGCAGCTGTACTCTGCTGCACGTTATTTAATAGCAGCTGTACTCTGCTGCACGTCAATCAAGAGCAGCTGTGCTCTGCTGCACAGAAAATCAAGAGAAGCTGTTTTCTGTTGCACAGCAATCAACAGCAGCAATGCTCTGCTGCACAGCATTCAAGAGCAGCTTCTAACAGCTTGCAACACAAGAGATGAGGCATGGAGTACGGATTAGAAGACTACGCTCTCTCCCACTTCCTCTTTCTCTCTCTCTCTCTCTCTCTATCTCTCTCTCTCTTCCTCTCTCTCTCTCTCTCTCTCTCTCTCTCTCTCTCTCTCTCTCTCCCTCCCTCTCTACCTATTTCTCTGTCTACTCAATGATACATGACATTCAGTTTTTTACTAAACACTTAGCAGCAGCTGATGATCTCTTAATTGATTTTGTTCAGTCGATGATCTCAACGTACTATTGGTTGTGAGCCCTCGAGAAATGTGAGAGTAAAGCTGTCTCTAGTCAAGCAATGAGAGTAAAGCTGTCTCTAGTCAAGCAATGAGAGTAAAGCTGTCTCTAGTCAAGCAATGAGAGTAAAGCTGTCTCTAGTCAATTGATGAGAGTAAGCTGTCTCTAGTCAATTGATGAGAGTAAAGCTGTCTCTAGTCAAGCAATGAGAGTAAAGCTGTCTCTAGTCAGCAAATGGGAGTAAAACTGTCTCTACAGATCTACAGATAAGAGGAAACACTACTAGCGAGTAAGAGGACTAAGCTTACTGCGAAGCTCAGAAGCGAATCTCTTTAAGAAACATGAGGAAATAAGAGGAAAGCACAGAGAATTGTGGCTCCTGGAGTCATGACATGATTCAACAACAACAACAACAACACGATTATAGTGCTACTGTTGTCCATGACAACGACGAACACTGTCAAACCAAATCAAAACCGATGAGCAGAGTGAGGGGTCCATAAACGGTGCGAGCCAAAATCCGGGTAATCAGCTCAAGGAAAGGTACTAGCGGAATGGAGGTTTACGTGTTGGTCTCAGTATATCGGCTGGAGCCAGTAGCGAAGTCGGTAAAATACTCGACCGCGGATTAGATGTTGCGGGGTTCAAATCTTGGGCTCGCCCGTCACTGACTTCGCTTTCAAGTGAGGAATCTGACGTTAAACTTAGCTTTACCAGCTTTAGTTTTTACATGGATATTTGGTAGATAGGAAAGTCTCCAGAAGCGGCAGCGTCGATTAGTTCTATGGAATCACTGGAGTGATATTAATCGGAAACAGGAATCCGATCCCGCTCACTGGATACCGGGCACGTCCGTGCAGTGGAAGGTCTTCATGATGATATCGACTGTTGTCTGCTCTCATCATCATCTTCATTATTATCTCTTCATAGTCGTCTACACGTGTATGACTAAAAATAAACTTACACTAGGTAATCTAAGACTAATACTGACGGCGGTGCCAACTTTTACTTTTTCTAAGTCTTCTAGCTTGCAATCTATCTATCTCTCTCTCTCTCTCACTCGCTCTCTCTCCCACACACACTCACTCACTCCTATTGCACTGCCTATTGGTATGTCCATGGCATATAACTCCTCCACATATTTCTGTCCTCTGCCTACGTCTTCGTATCAAAATATGAATTAGTTTTCAAATCATCCAGCATCCCAAATCTAGGTTTTCCTCTAACCTTTCTGCTTCCATTCTTCCCTCTTACCTCTTTCAGCAAACCATTCCCTCTAGGTAGGTAGGTGGTAGTGTATAATAATACTTATACGACTCTAATCGGTTAGAAACACTGTGTCAGAATCTCATTTTATAATACAGAAGATACCAATTATGTTGAATTTGTGAGGTTTCACAGATAACAAAAAATAGCAATTACCTACAGATTGAACTAAATTAAATTATCAATTAATTATTATAATAATTATTATCATAATTATTATAATTCGATTAATTAAATTATTATCCTTACTTCTCCTCAGCACATTTCTTTTGCAGATTTGTCTGGCTGAATTGATCTGTAGTGATGTGTGCTGTTGGGGACGTCCCTGACATCGTCCCTGGATGAGGAAACGGACGTTGAACCTGTATTGTTGTTATTATAAAATTGGATTTAATTGAATAGGATAGCTCATGCCATCTGGTGAATGATGCTTATGCAGAAGTGTATTTGCCAAAAAGCACCTTAAACAACTATATTTTTGAGAGGGAGAAGGACTCAGGTTAAGACCTCTCTCTATTTACATTTTTCTCTCACCCTCACTCAAGAGAGAGAGAGAGAGAGAGAGAGAGAGAGAGAGAGAGAGAGAGAGAGAGAAAGAAAGAAAGAAAGAAAGAAAGAAAGAAAGAAAGAAAGAAAGAAAGAAAGAAAGAATAAAGAAAAAGAAAGAAAGGGAGAGAGACAGAGAGAAAGATATGTGTTTATTTTAGCATCAACATCAAATAACCGACAAATTCAAATAGCAATAAACATTAAAAAGAAATAAAATAAAAAATTTCAAGAAACACAGGATATCAAACAGAGAGGGCGCACCATGCCTGTCTTCAAAGCCGCATACAGATTTAACCAGTAAAGTTGTCACTCAAGAGAGGGCGCACTATGTCTGTCTTCCAATCAATATGCATGATTTCACCACGATCGTTGTAGTCCTACACTTTTTCGTTTATTTCATACTTCATACATTTGCCTAAACTTTAACTGCGCAAGATTTAGTTCACAGAGAGGCTTGAGGGGAATTTGAACTGAAGATGGATGATTTACAACGCAAGCCGCTATCAACTAAGCCACTTCAGCTTGATTAATATAGAGATATTATGAAAGGCGACAGAGGGAACTCACTACACCCTTGACCTTGGATTCTATTGTGCTGTTATATAAAAGGATTAGGCTAGATTATAATAGGCTATATGATAGGTCGGCTGCTTAAGTAAAAAGTTCACACGCTATTTCATAAACACATAACATTCAACACACTTACACACATACATACACACACAGACACACATACACACACGCACGCACACACATGCACTCACATTCAGTAACTTACACATACATATGCATGTATATCCATACATACAATACATCCTTAAATATATACGCACGTACATACATACAGTACACAGATAGACACAGAGAGACGCATACACACACAGAGACAGACGGATACACACACAGACATGTGCAAGTCTGTGCTTATCTGTGCACAAAAAGCGCAGGCAGAGAAAAAAAAATGACAGAGAGAGAAAGAGTGAGAGAGAGAGAGAAAAAGAGAGAGAGAGCATGCATAGAACAATAAAGAACTTGTTGGAAATTGGAGCCCATTACGTTCAAATACGTGATAAAATTCCTCAGCGTTGAGTAATACTGTAACAGGTACAGTACTACAGTAATAAAGCAATTCAGCAATACAATACTACAGTAATACAATAATTCAGTAATACAGTAAAACAGTAATACAGCAATACAATATTACAGTAATACAATAAAACAGTCATACAGTAAAACAGTAATACAGCAGTATCGTAATACAGCAATACTGTAAAACAGTAATACAATAATTAAGTAATACAGTAAAACAGTAATAAAGTAATACAGTAATACATAAATACAGTAATACAGCAATATGTGGTAACACGGTAACACAGTAATACTCCAGCGCTTAACATCTAAATTACAAGCCACTCGCTCACAGTTTATCCTAAAAACATGACATAAAACGTTGATTTCTCTCAAGTTAAGAAGTTCTTCATTTTTCAGAAGTTCTGAGATCAGAACTTCCATCTTTTGGATTTACTCAATTTTGGAATTTTCACTGTTTTGGCCTTTCTTTTTTTCCAGCGGCTTGAAACCTTGGACTTGTCTCAATAGTGCTCGATGTTGTCATGGATGACAGTAGCACTCTAATTGTTACGTTGTTATATTATACGTTGTTTTGTTTTAAATGTTTTGTTTTATCTGGCTGGAGCCGGTGGCGATGTCGATAAGATACTCGACCGCGGATCAGTATGTGTGGGGTTCAAATCCTGGGCTCTCCCGTCACTGACATCGCTTTCGAGTGAGGAAACGGACGTTAACATTAGCCTTACCTTGCCTTATCTATGTTTTCTGTTTTTTATCTGCTCATTATTTGGCAGGACCTTCGGAATGGAAGCAGCTGTTGAGAGTAACGAACCAGCCTCTATCAACGAAACACGCCCCTGCCAATGTAAACAATAGACCTCGAAAGTCATGCAAAAATGGACGCGAAGCTCTCTAAATATTAGTAACTCTTTGCAGATTTTCGCCAATCTGACCGTTACAGGATTCACCGATTTTGAAACAGATGCTACAAAATTCAAAAAGTGATGATAGCAAAAAACTTTCCATCTATTTCACAGAATGTTGTATGCAGTGGTATTGCAGTGTTTATTTTTTCTCTTATTCATAAAATATAAACTGAGAGATTACCTGGTCGCCTCATTCAAGCAAATCTTAGAAAACACAATGTTACCATGCTTCAAAAGCTCAACATTTATACAGTCTTTATTGAAAATTCATGGTAGACAAACACACCTTCATGCGAAGACTATTTACATGTCCCTACACGTGAATATACTAACAGTTTAAAGTAACAACATTTGCCATTTGTCATTCAATTTACGCTATTCGCAAAATGTATAAAAAATAATAAAATATTAACTGCCAGTACAGCTGATCAGAGAGTATAATCTCTCTATAAATCTATAAATATATAAACTATCTATAAACATCTATATAAACACGTATATATATATATATATATATATATATATATATATATATATATATATATATATATATACAGGGTGAGTAAAAAAAAGATAACACCTGCAAAATTTGAATATCTCAGGCTATAGTTAATATTTTCAAAGCAAACTTTTACCAATTACTAAGGGACTTATTGCTGATGGGGTGGCCAATTTTCATCGATTTTGATCGATGGATTGGCCAGATATACAAGTTTCAGCAGAGCAACCCCCATTTCCCCATTTTTTACCAAAAAATGGCGTTTGCTACAAAGGTAAGGGCAAATTGCACTTCATTGGCGAAAAGGAATAGGTGAACCCTCAATTTTACGTCAATACTTTACTTTCCGAGCTGTTTGATGATTGCTATGCTCTTCTACCAAAAATCTTTCAGTAGGACGATGCTCCGACTCATGCATCACGCCATGCACATGAATGGATCAGCGAGAGAAATCCGCATTTCATCATGAAGACTGAATGGCCTCCAAACTCTCCCGATCAAAATCCTCTGGATTACCATGTCTGGGGAACTATGCTGCATCTCTATCAGAAACATCAGTCGAAGTCTAAAAACAAGGCAGAACTGCAGGAAGTGCTACCATCAATTTCTTCCATCAATTTGGGAGAGACTGCCCCAAACTGGAATCAACAAGGCTGTCCTAGCGTTCCGAAAGCTGCTGCAGTCCTGAAAGGCAACTATTTTAAAGCATATCGAATAGGCAGTAATGCTAGCAGATACGACTGGTTCTTTTTGAACCTCCACAAAGACACTTTCAGAGCTAAAATAAAAATAAAATTAAATGGAATTTTTATTTATAGTAAGTTAAAAAATGGGGGGTTGCTCTTCTGAAACTTTCATAATTGGCCAATCTATGTACCAAAATTGATGAAAATTGGTCACCCCATCAGAAATTAGTCCTTTAGTATTTGGTAAAAGTTTGATTTGAAAATATTAACAATAGCCTGAGATATTCAAACTTTTTGCAGGTGTTATCTTTTTTTCTACTCACCCTGTATATATATATATATATATATATATATATATATATATATATATATATATATATATATATATATATAAACGGAAATATGCAGTAGGATTGCACAAGCAAAAGCGGCTTTTGGTAATAGAAAAGAACTATTAACAAAAAGTCTGAAGAAAGATACAAAGATAAAGATAGTGAAAACTTTGGTTTGGACCACGCTATTGTATGAATGTGAAACATGGACCTTAAGGAAGGAAGATATTAGGAAACTGGAGGCATTGGAAATGTGGATTTGGAGAAGAATGGAGAGGATTAGCTGAACTCAAAAGGTCACAAATGAGGAAGTCCTGGAGAGAGTTGGCACAGATAGACAGTTGATAAATGCATTAAGAAATAGGAAGAAGAGATGAATAGGACACATTCTAAGGGGGGAAGGTCTATTAAAAAAGGTCATAGAAGTTAGAATGGAAGGAAAAAGAGGCAGAGGCAGGCCGTGATTAGGTATGTTAGATGATTTAAAGACCCACTCATATGTGGAAATGAAGAGGAAGGCGGAAGACAGAGAAGAGTGGAGACGTTATGTACCATGGACCTGCCAGTAGGCAGCGCATAAGAGATATATATACATATAAATATATATACACATAAGTATATATATATATATATATATATATATATATATATATATATATATATATATATATATATATATATATACTGTATATATACGAAATTCACTAAAGCAGGTGCTTATTGCCATCTAAAATTCTCCAAAATTTAAAGCCTCTAAGCCTTCTAAGGGTAAAAAAATCACTTATTTTAAACTACGTGTGTTTATTAATTTCTTAAATTCCAGCCCTCAATGATGACTTCGGCCAGTGGATTTAAATCTTAACGGTGTTTTAGTGTAGCCTACAAAAAATACAAAAATCAGCCGTGGCAACACATTATTAGTACCTACAACAACCCAGGTTCTACAATGCTTCACTATGGCTCCAGCATTCACACAGCCTGCTCCAGCCTAGCCCTATCTGCTGGCAGATTAGCTATCTATCAGTTTATGAGCTTTGTATCGTACAACTTTCGATCATTCCGGTATGTTATGTAGACAAGTACGTCCTCTTTTTTATACAGTTTCGTACTGATAATAATAATAATAACTGTTATTAATAAGTAATTAGATTGCTACAGTCACCAATGATAACATCGAGCACTCTTTAGACAAACCCATGCCTTCAAGCAGTATAATGTATAAAAATAATAATAATAATAATAATAATACTAAATGTTTAACGTCTGTTTTCCTCATACAAGGAAGATGTCAGGGACGTCGTCAGGATGGCCTATTAGAGTATGAGTGTATGACTTAAAGGCCAAAGCTTAGTTTGTTTAACGTCAGTTTCATGATTAACGACATGTCAGTGATGGAGAGAGCATAGCGTTTGAGTCCTACACCTACTGATTCGCAGTCAAATGTAAATAATAAGGTATTTAATAAGTTTTCTGATTACTAATATCTAATTTAATGGAATACTAGTGTCCAATTAATCAATTATGAATGTTAGACGAAATAAGACGATTAATTTTTGTAAATTATTGTTAGAAATATTAGGTAACATATCAAAATTAACAACAGCAAGTGCTCTAACAGACGAGACTAACTCATCTGAGGGTGATAGCAACGGAAAATCATTTACGAACTCAGGGCACTTATTGGGACGTACTAAAGAAACACAGGACAATCAATTATTCATATCACAATTATTCTTATCACAATTATTGGCTGGAGCCAGTGGTGAAGTCGGTAAGACTCTCGACCGCGGATCAGTATGTGCGGGTTCAAATCCTGGGCTCGCCCGTCACTGACATCGCTTTTGAGTGAGGAAACTGACGTTAACCTTAGCTTTACCAGCTTTTTTTCTTTTATTCTTATCACAATTATTCTTATAATAATTGATCATCAGTATAATATTTTAACTTAATCTATATCACACAGTCTACTGTCATTTAGCATCTAGTGTCAGTCTAAAATCTTTAAATAGACTGCTAATCTAGTACTAGAATATCATCTAATATCAGACTATCTATATCTACATGTATGCGTAGCTAATTTTCTAGTTGGAGTTAACACTGGTATAGTTAAGTTACTGGCTGGATCCAGTTGCGATGTCGGTATGATACTCGACCGAGGATCAGTATGTGCGGGATTCAAATCCTGGGCTCGTCCGTCACTGACATCGCTTTCGAGAGAGGAAACTAACGTTAACACTAGCTTTAGCTTTTTAAATTTGTGGTAGGATATTCTTTCTACAATATTTCTGAGTCTCCACGTATAAGCTGTCTGTATAGGCTACATCGGCTGTGGGCTAAATATTGGACAAGTAACATGAGTGTGTGATGCTCTCATTAATCACATGTGCTTGTACCAATGTTACACCTGTTAGATTATGTAATAGAATTGATGCTGAAGCTTGGAGCAGGTGAAAGCGTTTACCACCTATAAGATTACCTAATGGTACTGATGCTGAAGCTTGTAGTAGGTGGAAAGCGTTTACCACCTGTAAGATTACGTAATGGCATTGATCGTGGAGATGGAGTAAATTGATGGAGTTTTCCACCTGTAAGAATATGTAATGGCTCTGATGCTGGGAATATAACAAGGTGATTGTAGTTTTCATGAGGCTTCTACAGAATTGCCTAAACTACTCTTCATCTGCGCGAGTGGTAGGCCTATAGAGAAGGGCTGCGTGCTAAATTGCCTTATGCTTCAAAGCTACAATGCTCCTGATTGCTCCATGCTTCAAAGCTACAATGCTCCTGATTGCTCCATGCTTCAAAGCTACAATGATCACTGGCATCTCGCAGCATTGCAATGTTACATTAATTGATTTTACTGTTTTCATCATCGATTCATCAATTCATCTATTCATCGATTCATTCCACGAGTCTTTCATGAGTCCGCATAGTGGATTGATTATCGCGGTCCACTGCACTCCCAGTGAGTTCATTCATTTGAATGGCTTGGACTCGTTTTCTGAATTTTCTATTCACTTCATTTTGTGAATCGTTTAATTAACTTCAAGCTTTCTTTAGTTTTATCATCATCATCTTCTTCTTTTCGTCTTGATCGATAATGGCATAGATATCGCTTTGTTGTTGCTACTTTCTGCTGACTGACTGACAATGGTCCATCGGTTTAGTATTTCGCTTAGCGCCTCCTAGGCGCTAGATTCTAATTCCGGTGCTGTTCTGAATGAATATATCTTGTATATAGCGTAATTATCAATTAATCAATTGTCATAGAATTAATTTGCGAAACTTTGAGTAGAGAACAATTAAAAATCAGTAGCTACGTAGTAGACTAACGACTAACGTTAAGTATTCATTAGATTTTATTGCACTACAGTAGCTTCGCTGGCCTAGAAATGTTCATTATGCTATTTACATTTACGATATTTGCAGGCTTTATATGTTCTGATATTTATATTATATGATATTTGTAGGCCATATTTCTGATAATTGATAATCTTTATTGATAAGAAATGTTAGTTTATTTATAAATTAGTTAATATAGATAGGATTCAATCTTTGGGGAGGCATGCTAAAGTTGGGAACACTTTGGGAGGAGGCATGCATCTCATTCAATATGTGGATTTTGCACTTTGATATTTTACTTGATATTTTGAGGGGCACACTCCTTGTCTCCTCCCTTTCTACTCCACTGAGTGTAAACGCATTGCTATTTAAGTTAAGCTAAGTCAGCCTCAGTTAATACATGATTGGGTGACCATCTTTTAAGACCGAGTGTTTGACAGCTTGAAATGAAAAATCCCAGGGATTTGGAAGGCTATTCTTAAATCGGCGCTGGCTGCAATTGATGCGCCATCAAAAGGCTGAGATGACTAATTACTGATTAAATTACTGGCTGGAGCCAGTGGCTGGAGCCAGTGGCGAAGTCGGTAAGATACTCGACCGCGGATCAGTTGATGCGGGTTCAAATCCTGGGCTCGCCCGTCACTGACATGGCTTTCGATTAAGAAAACTAACGTTAACCTTAGCTTTACTATCTTTACTTTTAATAACTATGGAGAGGAAGGAGGAAATGGGCCTTTTAATTAAACAAGCATCTGTGCTTCCTGACTCAGTGTGTCGTTATGTTATGTTTACGTTATGTTTAAAGGGCAGTGTCAAAACTGGACTGTAGCTAAAAGAGAATCACATATAGGCTTTCACTGTAGCACAGCGTAAAATTAAATTGTAATCAATGCTTGTGAACAATGAAATTACTCGTTTATTACGAACCACAATGTTGTAATTCATCATCAGAACCTGTAATGTCAGTATGATTACGGTAAACGTTGCCAAGATTGACGTGTTATTGTTTGTCAGCGTTGGTACATCACGCCATGTTCGAAGCTGTCAGTTCAAATCGTCTATTAGACTCAATTCACATTATGCATTCATTAAATCTTCCATATTTGATTAGAGATCACTAAACGAACATGCAGGTCGCGAGACGTCCCTGACATATTGTTTTGGCGAGGAAGCGGACGGTAAATAATCATTATTTGAGGGTTGCAGATAGAACAGTGTCCCAGATGTGCTATTTTGTGAAACTGTATCGATCTAGTTATAAATTCTCAGTTCTTCTTGTTTACATTCTTTTAAAATGAGCAAGATTTAGAATCAGCCTATACTAGAAAACAGCATTGTGTCACGATTCTAATTAACCGCTTAGAGCCTGCAGAGATTCTGAGCCGCAAGTGTGGAATTACCAGCTCTGTAGCATGTGGAATTAGCAATGGAATTAGCAGCTGTTAGTATATTGTAAGCTCTTAATAGTTTTATGAAGACAGGCAAATCAGACTATGAAAGTTTAATAGATTTCAGTTTTTACTTTATTGAAACGTATATGTATTTATACAGTGCGAGTGAGTTACAGATAAAGCTAAAAATCTAAGGTTAACGTCAGTTTCCTCACTCGAAAGCGAGCCCAGGATTTGAACCCCGCACATGCTGATCCGCGGTAGAGTGTCTTAACGACTTCGCCACTGACTCCAACCAAAACTACAATGTTACCCCACTGTAATCTTAAGTTCTTAACCATACCTCACTATATGAATAATATTGAATATAGCCTATTTGAAAAGATGACCAAAATTCACATATCTATAAGTAAAATTTAAATATAATATTATATTTTAAATTTGTATACCGTAGCAAATTCTCAGTCTCATTTATTAAATCCTAAGGAAATGCAATTTTACAGGAAATATACTTTTTCAGTGTAATATATTAAACCAAGCATAGAAATTATGAGAGCTTTTATTGTTAAAATCTAGATTAAATTCTAAATATCTCTGACTCGAAGATTAGTGGATTACTATTCTATACATGATCTCAATGGATCGGGACTTCCGGAATGCTGTTTCGTGGACTTGAGCTAATCTCTACAAGGTACGGGGTTAGCTGAGTGGATTCAATCCTGACCTGGAACCCCTAGGTGGCGGGATCGACTCCACGGGACGCCTGAAGCATGGGGCAGCTCTGCACCTGTACCAGAGCTCAGGCGATCAATAAAGGTAAGACTGGCACAATGGTGTCGCACTAGACACCATGAGGCCGTACTAGGCACCATGGTTAGGGTTAGGATTAGTGTTAGGGGGAGGTTAGGGTTAGGCTAGCGTTAGGTTAGGGTTAGGTTAGAGTATGGGTTAGAGTTAGGTTTAGGTTAGGGTTAGAGTTAGGTTAATGTTAGTGTTCGGGTTATTGTTTTAGTTAGTGTTAGGGTTAGGCTAGGGTTCGGGTTAGGATTAGGGTTGGGGTTAGAATTAGGGTTAGAGTTAGGTTTAGGGTTAGGTTTAGGTTAGGGTTAGGTTAGGGTTTGAGTTCGGGTTAGGGCTAGGGTTAGGTTAGGTTAAGGCTAGGTTAGGGTTAGGTTTGGTTTCGGGTTGGGGTTCAGGTTGGGGTTAGGGTTATAATTAGGGTTCGGTTTAGGGTTAGGGTTAGGGTTATGTTAGGGTTAGGGTTAGGGTTAGGAAACTTGGATACTTGACTAGGTAACTTGGATTACTTGGTAATTTGGATACTTGACTATAAACTGTCTAAAGATTAGGCGTGTTTGATTTTACAATTGATAAATATCATCAAGAACGATCTTTTAAAAGACTGAAAAGCTAAAGCTAAGTTTAACGTCGGTTTTCTGCTCGAATAACATGTCAGTAACAAGGGAGCACTGAATTTGAACCCTACACCTACTGATCTGCTGTCTAATAACTTACCAGTATTAAAACTCTTATTACTCCTATATACCGGCTATTATCTCGACTCGTTGTCTGGATTTTACAGTGGACCGTTTTTTTGCTTGTGGTCTTGGATTTGGTTCAAAAGTGCTCTATGTTGTCATTGGCGACAGTAACAACCTGATTTTTATTGTTGTTGTTGTTGTTGCTGATAGCAGTATGCTGATAGGCCAGCAGTATAACTCCTAACTTGTAGGCTGCACATTGACTACAGCACGGACATATAACCCTATATATATATATATATATATATATATATATATATATATATATATATATATATATTATATTATGTATATATATATATATATATATTATATATATATATTATATATATATTATACTAGTAATATATATGTATATATATATATATATACTATGTATATATAATATATATAGGCATATATATATATACAGTATATATACAATATATATATATATATATATATATATATATATATATATATATATACAGAGGTCCATGACTACAGCCACAGTTCTACAGACTCTCCTATCAAGCAATGTCTGCTATGCTGATAATAGACTCTCGCATGGCTTGACGAGAGGTGTTGTTGTTAACATGAACATTTCGCTTTGATTAACTTTAATAATTCAATTATCAGTGGCTCGTAAAGTGCAATGAGGACGTGAGCTCGAGTGTTTACAACAAAGAACAGACAGGACCGTGTTTACAATAGAGGAAAGGTCTGTCAGGTTTAGGAACGCTGCGATAGAGTAAGCAGGATTTAATAGTTATACTAAAATGGCTAACGTCCGATTCCTCATCCAGGGATGATGTCAGGGACGTCCCCAACAGCACACATCACTACAGATCAACTCACCCAGACCAATCTGCAAAAGAAATATGCGGTGGAGAAGTGAGGTCCTAAACGAAAGTCGGTCAGATGATCAAAAATGATCAGTTTACCAGGTAATGTTTCGCTTGGATTGCTTTTACGTGGAACACTTGCGTGCTAAGCAAGAGGTTAGTGGTTAGATTTCTGGTCTGATTCGTATCCTACGTCAATGATGTTACCGGTCACGTGATCTGTCACATGATCAAAGCGTCACGTGATCTAACAGTCACGTGATCTAACTGTCACGTGATCTGTCACGTAATCTAACTGTCACGTGATCTAACTGTCACATGATCTAACTGTCACGTGATCTAACTGTCACGTGATCTAACTGTCACGTGATCTAACTGTCACGTGATCTAACTGTCACGTGATCTAACTGTCACGTGATCTAACTGTCACGTGATCTAACTGTCAAGTGATCTGTCACGTGATCTAACTGTCACATGATAAGGCAACGATTACTAATAACCATGGAAAGGAATGGAGGAAATAATGAAAACTACAAAAACAGAAACTTAAGAAAGGAAACATTGTAAACACATGCGGTATGTCATGTGTGTAACTATACGGAATATAAAAAAATTTAAAAAAAAGATCTAACTGTAACATGATCTAACTGTCACGTGATCTAACTGTCACGTGATCTAATTGTCGTTTACACAACTTCTTGAGGGATTTTCGCACGATTTATTTCTAAAGATATAAACTCCAATAATCTAAACCGAACTGTTAACATGTGCGTTGTATCCTGAGTTAATATGGGCTGCAGAGATAACGAAAGAGACGTTAACTAGTCTCCGACACGTGACTCAGCTCACAGCTCAAGGTGAATGGAGATATGGGAAAGGCTGAGGATATGTAATCTTATCTGCCTCTATTGGATTACACGTGGAGGCAGGCACAGCGCTACAGACTCTATTGAGAGATCCCGCAGTGACGTATCAGCACACTGCAGCAGCACTGATAACTACCCCGTCCCGTTCATTGCTGGTAGATATATCAGTCCAGCCTTACAACAAAAAGCTGGCAAAGTTAAGGTTAACGTCAGTTTCCTCACTCGAAAGCGATGTCAGTGACGGGCGAGCCCAGGATTTGAACCCTCATATAGTGAACCGCAGTGGAGTATCTTACCGATTTCGCCACAGGCTCCAGCCGACAACAACAACAACAGAGTGCTACTGTTGTCAATGACAACATCGAGCAGTAAGGAGAGACATCCAATCAAACGAACGAAACAAAGAACCTAAAAATCATTCAAAGTCCGATGTTTAGAAAATCAGTCTAAAGTTACGGAATAAAAGGAAAGGAGGTTTAAGTGCTGGTAGCAAAGTATGGACACTGGATGGAAATGATAAACTGAGGAGTTGGTTGTTCCAGGTCTTCCAGGTTCTGCCTCATCGGTTGTGCTGTCTCGACTTCATCGCTGTCGTATTAGTAAAGCACCTCAGTTCTTCACGATTTGGATGACAAGATGACGTCCCTGACATCATCCTTGTATGAGAAAACGGACGTTAAATCTTTATTATTATTATTATTAGTAATAGTAGTAGTAGTATTATTACTATTATTATTATTATTATTATTATTAGTAGTAGTAGTAGTAGTAGTAGTAGTAGTAGTAGTAGTAGTAGTAGTAGTAGTACTATTATTATTATCATTATTATTATTATTATTATTATTTTATTGATTCACAGAATGACAAACATTCCTGAATAAAAACATCAATCAAAAGTTAATAATAAATAGGAATTTAACGTCCGTTTCATCGCCAACATAAACCTTGTTGTATCATTAGATTCATATGACTCATGAGCGTTGACCGAGTACGAATTTGTTCTAAGATTTTCTAGAATACGGCTCGATGGCAATGATTGAGTTGCATTTTCATACCATTACAGAATCGTGTATATATATAACACAGTTTTGCTACAGCATAGATATGCTATATGGAAATGCATTAGTACGTGCTATATAATGCTACACTTTTCATATAGAACTACAGTAGTAAGTGTTATACAGTGCTGCACTTTTTATATAGAACTACACTAGTAAGTGTTATATAGTGCTGCACTTTTCGTATAGAACTGCACTAGTACGTGTTATATAGTGCTGCACTTTTCATATAGAACTACACTAGTAAGTGTTATAGAGTGCTGCACTTTTCGTATAGAACTGCACTAGTACGTGTTATATAGTGCTGCACTTTCATTTGAACAACACTAGTAAGTGTTATATAGTGCTGCACTTTTCATATAGAGCTACACCAGTAAGTTAGTAACACTAGTAAAACAGTCGTAATAAAAGCACTGACTAAAGGCAAGGGTTACTACTCGTAGATCTGTAACACAATTTCTTTCATATCCACCGGTGTTCGACTTATATTTACAAAATAAATCTGACAAAATTAAACAAGAACTCCCGTAGATCTCTGCCGCTGGTATGGTATCAGTTACACGCTGAATATATACAGTGGTGTAGGGAGTGTGTAAGAATAGTGCAAGAATACTATGCTAAAAGTTTTGCAAAAGTTCTAAGTTTGTATAATTTCTTCTTGGCCCTTTTTCACCAGCGTACAGTCTATTCGTATGCAAATAGAGTATGGTTTGTACTGTAGGAACAAGCTATTGTATTTTATTGTATTGTATTCTGCTATATTTTATTGCGTTGTATAGTGTTGGGTTTTATTGCATTGCATTGCATTACATTGTATTGTATTGCATTTTACTGGTATTGTATTGTATTTTGATGTGTAGTATGGTATTGCATTTTATTGTATTGTATCGTATCGTATTGTAATGTATTGTCCTGTATTGTATCGTATCGTATTGTATTGTATTGTATTGTATCGTATCTTATTGTATTGTAGAAACAAGCTCAGCACCTAGAGTCCGCCCTTCTGACCTCTCTTCTCTCAAGAGCTTCAATGGTCAACAACAACAACAACATAAACATCTTCATGAAAATCTTCATCTACACCACCCTGCCTACAGGCAACCCGTGGAAAACCATGATCACCCCATTCCTAACGGCCATGAAGACAGCAGCATGGACATAGTCCTACTTGAACTCCGCACCACCAGCGCAGAGGTCGAGCTACTTCACCACAGAACCAGAGACTCTGGAATATTCTCAAAAACCTCGTCATCTTCGTCAGCAGACGAGAGACCAGTCACAGTCACAACGTACAGCTGTCTCAGTCCTCGTCTAAACAACCACAACACCTGCCTGCCTCAGGGTTCAGCCGGCGAGGACGACACGGTGGACCACGAGGACCCGGGGCTGCCTGATAAGACCGTCTACCCTCTCGCCGCTAACCTCGCTAGTCTCACTCCCCTCTCTCCCGACATGACCGCCTCCACTTTCTCGATAACCTCCACCGGGTCCCTAGCCTACGACACGGCCGATCGGCTAGCACGCCTGCGTCAGATCTACGAGGCGAAGATTCGCCGGGTGTTGTTACAGTCCGTCGATCTCCTAGCCGAGGAGCTTTCCCCGGCCTCGCTGGCAGAGTACCTGAGAAGAACCCGACCTCTGCAGGCTGGTGCGTCTGACGGCGAGCTTCTAGCAGAGCTGTTCGGAGGTCCCGAGGGGGTGAGTCCAGACATGGAAGTGGCTGCCTCAATCCTGAAGGACATTCTCTGGGACGTGGTGACCTCCAGAGGTCTGGAGAGTTTCGAGGATTTCTGCGGTAGCCTGGTGGACAACGGGCAGGCCCTGCTGGCTGGTATGATAGACAGCATCGACAAACTGCTTACTGTTGTCGCTCCTGATCAGCCATTTACCGATCCGCTGATTCTCTCGGATCAAATCAACGGATCTGTGTGTTGCGCCTGCTGCAGGAACGTCGAGGAAGACAATAGAACGGATTCGGCGGATTGCTTCGATACAGCGCGAGATTTTAACATAGATGTCATTGGCTGGGACGAGAGAGAGGGCGGGGCTAGGGATAAATCGAAATCTTTGACTCATTCCCCACTGACGAGGCGGCACAAGGGATATGACTCTATGGGCAGCTCGATGGGGCAGAGCGGTACAGACCTGGGCCTGATGATTCAGGGCATGCCCATGTTGTCGGTTAGGCTGTATCGGTATTGTCTGTGTGCGGGTGGGAGATGGGAGAGATTAGAGGGGGTGCTGAAGAGTGAGGGAGGGGGGAATGTGAAAGAGCTGTCTCTAGTCGACTGTCATATAGCGTGTAGTGGTGGTGAGAAGAGCTGGCTAGATACAGCTCTCTCTCACAACACAACTCTAGTCAAACTAGATCTCAGGCTGAGGTAGGTAGCGGTGGGTGAATGAATGAATGAATGAATGAATGAATTAATTAATTAATTAATTAAATAGTACATATTCATTACAATTGTTATTATTTTATGCTTATAGATATTTCACTCTAAAAAAATTCTATTGTTGATTTGTACTAGTATCTGTCTATCATTGTGTCACTGAAATAAATAAACTAATAAAGGATTGATAAACAAATAAGTAATAACTATATTATAAATAAATAAATAAACGAAGGATTGAGCAGGCACTTGTGTTATATTAAACGCTTGAATGTTTTACTTAGGTTCTAATAATCTTCATGTTATTTACATATTTATTTACTTACATTAACCTCACAGCACCCTGGGCACCAAGGGCTGGCAAGGTCTTGGGGCAGGCCTATCCAACAACACGGCTCTACGACTACGAAAAAAGAGAATGAGAGAGAATTATATATTGATTTATTTGGTTCAAATGTAATCCAAATGTAATATGCAGTAGATGAATAAATAAATAAATGAGGGATTGAACAGACACTTGTGTTATATTAACCCCACAGCACCCTGGGCACCCAGGGCTGGCGAGGTCTGGGGGCAGGCCTATCCAACAACACGGCTCTACGACTCCTCAACCTCGCTAGCTCAGGCTTCACCCACACTTCCTGTCTCCAGCTCCTCTCATCTCTCTGCCGCCACACCGCTCTATCTGACCTTGACCTTGGCTTCAACGACATCAAGGACCCAGGTTGCAAGGTCATCGCCAGTTCGGTCCTACTGCGCCGAGGTGGGACCCTACGACGACTTCGCCTGAGGGACAACGGAATAACGAGCGAGGGCTCAGCGGCCCTAGCCTCGGCTCTCATCGGTAACTCTCGCCTAGCCCTTCTCGACCTCAGTAGCAACAGCGTGGGTAACGACGGGGCGGCGAGGTTATCAGACGCTCTCATATCTAACAGGTCCCTCAGGGATTTAGATCTAGAGAACTGCGGGGTAGGCGAGGCAGGGTGTCTGAGCCTGGCTCGAGCCCTCAGGGCCAACGCCGCCCTGCGCCGCCTACAGCTAAGCCTCAACCCTCTGGAGGACCTGGGGGCCAAGGCTCTAGCGGGGGGGTTAAAATACAATCACGGCCTAGAGTCGATCAGTTTAAACATGTGCGCTATTGGTAACGCTGGGTTTGACTTTCTGTTGGAGGCGCTCTACGCGTCTAACGGCACGATACGATTGGTAAAGCTCTGCTATAACGACATAGGGGGGGCTAAGAGTGGTGTGGGGGAGTGGGAGGCGAGACACCCCCCTCTAGATGTGCTCTACAGAAAACTGCGGCAGCTGCTACACCGGAATGAGGATATGAAGATGATCCTGTGGGGCAATGACCTTGAGGACCTGCCTGGGTTCACGGCCTATATGGCTCCAGTAGAGGGGGCGGGGCTAAGTGATGCGGTGTCCTTGACCCTATCAGACAACACGATGACGTCAGCAGAGGCCTCCCCCCAGGTGACAGGCCCCAGGGGGGGTCAGGTGTGGAGGGGTGGGGTGTCGTGTAGGACTAAATAACTCCTGTCTCTCTCTCTCTTAGTGCACTGACTACTGGCAGGTCCATGGTATATAACGCCTCCACTCTTCTCTGTCTTCCGCTTTCCTCTTCACTTCCACATATGAGTGGGTCTTTAAATCATCTAACATAACTAATCTCGGTCTGCCTCTACCTCTTTTTCCTACCATTCTACCTTCTATGGCCTCTCTTAATAGTCCTCCCCACCCCCCTTAGAATGTGTCTTATCCAACTCTTCTTCCTATTTATTAATACACTTATCAACTATCTATCTGTGCCAACTTTCTCCATACCTTCCTCTTTGTAACCTTCATTCTTCTCCAACTTGTTTCATCATTCGCTAATTGGGGAGGAGATATGGCGCAACGGTTAGAGTGTTCGCCTCGGATACAAGTGGCCTGAGTGCAAAGCGCAGGTCAGTCAAGTATTGATGGATATCTTCTTGGGCCCATGGAAGGTCAATCTTATATCGGAGCTAGCAGCCGATGTGCGCTATCAACAGCAAAGATATGATCAACCGTGGAAAGGATTATTAACAACATACCAGACACCTGTAAAGCGGTCTTGAAGACCGGTCATCGGCCATGACACCGCTATTGAAATTGTCGGAGGTTATTATTATTATTAATGAAATAGTTAAATATGTTCAAATCGATGAGGGTAATAAGTGCCTGATATTATCATAAAGATATGAATAGGACGCTCAGTTATTCAGAACAGAGTTTTTAAATACTGAGTTTCCTTTGTTTTATTCAGAGTTTCCAATGACATATTGTCATGTTGATTTTTTAGATTAATCTCTTTAAATTTCCATTCAATATTTCATGATTGTAATTAGTTTAATGTTTCTTTAACCAGTCGTAACCCGCACAAACCATTGTCCAGGCTCAAATCAAGTGTTGATAAGATCAGCAATCAATCATTCAATCAATCAATTATACAATCAATCATACAATCAATCAAACATTCAATCAATCATTCAATCAGTCAATAATTCAATCATTCAATCAATCATTCAATCAATCAATCATTCAATCAATCAATCAATCATTCAATCAATCAATCTCGTAGCCCCTCGGAATCAAGTTAATAACAATTCCACTCTAAGATATGGATCAGTTTATTATAAATTTATAGCAGTCCCAATACAATTTAAATGAGAATAATCACTTAATTAGTTTATTAACAGTTTTATCAATTTACACCACGAATACTATTTCAACGGAAGCACTCCAGTCTAGTAACTGTAGTGAGAGATCTGTCAGTACCTGTCCTATGTTTGGTTACAACATCTCATTTCAAAGTCCAATTCTATCCAATTAATAATAATAATACTAAAGGTTTAACGTCCGTTTCCTCATTCAGGGATGTTGTCAGGGACGTCATTAATGAGATATATGAGTGAGCTATATGAGAGCTAAGGCTACAGCTATCTAAACCACTGATATATGAAAGCTACGGCTATCTAAACCACGGCGGTAAATCCATTTTACTCCAGTCTCTTTGAGCAGATTTCTCTATTTCCTTCGCGTTCTTCATCATGTCCTGTGATGATTTGGCTTCCTCCGTCTCTTTCCCTTTAAATAATTCTGGAAACTCAAATTTTGAATCCTCCTGAAACAGTTGAAACAGCTTACCATAGAGTAAAAATATATAAACTTATTTATAAATATTATTTAGTATATTTTCCCGCCAACGTCAGAAAGGGCATTCAGTTGGTGAGAGCCTAGGCTCCAGAAATTTCTACAAAACTTCCTAAAACGAATGGAAAAGAAGGTCCATTCGAATCCTGACCCTAGTAAAACTGGGATTGAAGGAAAGCTGACGATGATGGTTATAAAATATATTTGAAAAGGTAAAAAACAAATTGATATTAAATTATACCGCAAATAAATCAGTAAATAAATAGTAACGCATTCCAGTGTTTTTGTACCTTCTTTTTGCTCGCCGGCTTGATTTTTTCTCAATAGTGCTCGATGTTGTCATCGATGACTGTGGCACTCTAATTGTTGCAGTTATTATTATTATCATAATTGCCTATAGTGTCATTACTATAACTTAAATATATAAATAACTATATAAATAACATAAATAGCCTTGGGGCACAAATAACTATATAATACAAGTTAGTATTATATATAACATACCAATTGAACCCAGGCTACTCTCTTGTTTCTGTCGGGCTGAACTTCATAGCCGTAAGCAGGATGGGTCTTCTTATCACCTGATATACGCAATACACAATATACAATACACAAAATATAATACATAATATACAATAAACAATAAATAATATACAATACACAATATACAATACACAATATACAATACGCAATATACAATATACAATAAACAATATACAATAAACAATATACAATACACAATTCATAGAGACACAGCATGAGCTTCCTGCCAGAATGTGTTGTCATGAATGACATCAGAGTTCCTGTTAGTCTATAACTACATGTTTCTCAATAGATTACACTAAGTCGTAAAATACATGTAGTAAATGCAAGAGACATACAAGCGTCATTTTAAAATGCTTATAAATGCAATAAACATACTAGCGTCAGTTTAAAACGCTTATAAATGCAATAACATAAAAGCATGACTTTAAGATTCGAAGAACCCTCTCAGTGTACAACTTTCACAAAGTCTGGTCAGCATTGAATCCATATGCCCTTTACCACAGACAGTGGCGGATCCAGAGGGGAGGCCCAGGGGGCCCGGGCCCCCCCCTTTGGTCCGCCGATAAAAAAATTTAAACTACATTTTCATTGTTTCTAAGGCAATTTCGATGTGTAAACATGTTAGTAATGGCAGTGGTTAGGGGGGGCCCGGAATGGAGGGCATGACAGGGTATAGTTTCATTGTTTCTAAAGCAATTTCGAAGTGTAAATATGTTAGTAATGGCAGTGGTTAGGGGGGCCGGTGGGGGGTGGTACGACAGGGAACTCACTTCCAATAGCTCGATTTTTTTCTAGGATATACTAGGAGCCCTGCATAATGGAAGGAGGTCCGAAAAATGTTGACCGTTTCACTAGCTCTCAATTTCTACTTGAACCTATGCATTGGAGGAAAAAAGGGTGTAAGTAAAAATTGTGAACTCTGTCCCGTAGCAGTGGTGCAAGCAGCCTTGGATGGGAGGGGCTAAGCCCCCCCCACCAACACCAAAATTAGGTCACTTTTGCAATTCATCGAGATCTTCAGAGTTTCTACAGAGGTGACAAAATTAACCAACTTTTTCCAAAACAAATGTAGGATTTTAGGTATTCCCCTGACTTTAGTAAGGGTATAAGCGGGGGGAGGGGGTAAGTTATGGGGATACACTCACCCTATGAGCCGAATTCAGTAGTGAATAAATTTTGAGCCCCCCCACAGAAATTTGTCTGGTTGCGTCACATGTCCCGAAGAAGGCGGGGCATAAGCAAAAAAATGTATTTTTAAAAAAAATTTCGGGCCCCCCTTAAAAATTCCTGGATCCGCCCCTGACCACAAACCATCCAATCACCATCCTTCTGGCTGGAGCCAGTGGCGATGTCTGTAAGATATTTGACCGTGGATCAGTATTTGCGGGGTTCAAACCCTGGACTCTCCCGTCACTGACATCGCTTTCGAGTGACATTAGATTTATCAGCTGTTGGCTTTTAAATAGTATGCTACTAGTTATAAGTTAAAGATGCCATTAGTTGAAGAAAAATGAGATGTAATGTAATTTATTTAACGTTAATAAAAGATAGAAGTGGAAGGAACCTGTGGCACAACAGATAGAAGTGGGAGGAGCCTGTGGCACAACAGATAGAAGTGGGAGGAGCCTGTGGCACAACAGATAGAAGTGGGAGGAGCCTGTGCCACAAAGATAGAAGTGGGAGGAGCCTGTGGCATAACAGATAGAAGTGGGAGGAGCTTGTAGCATACCTCTTAAGTTGTGACAGGTGACTGACAGGACTTTGATGTCGTAGATCTTCTCTAGATAATTCTTTATGTCAAATTTTGTCATCCTGACAAGAAATCAATCAACTCTATATGTCTATGATTATAAAACTTATATTTATTAAGATATCTAGATCAATGAACTCAATATGTCTATTATTATAAAACTATTATACATTTAAGATATCTAGATCAATAAACTCTATGTCTATGATTCTAAACTAGGATATATTTACAATATCTAGAGGAAGCAGCTCTTTATATCTATGATCCTAAAAGTATTATATATTTAAGGTATCTACATCAATTAACTCATATATCTATGATCCTAAAAGTATTATATATTTAAGGTATCTACATCAATTAACTCTTTATATCTATGATCCTAAAAGTATTATATATTTAAGGTATCTACATCAATTAACTCTATATATCTATGATTCTAAAAGTATTATATATTTAAGGTCTCTACATCAATGAACTCTATATATCCATGATTCTAGTGGTATTTTAAAGAAGCACTGTTTTAGGATCGAGTCTCACTTACTATTAAATGAGCTTTTTGAAATGTAAGTATTGTTACTACTCCCACCTCGTGGAAGAAACGAGATCTAAAAGTCATATTATTTAGTATTTACTAGAAAATTTGGCAAGTAACTAAGCCTGAAAGAAAACAGAAGAAAACAGATGTAAGTTCTGACTAAAGAGAAGTAGTTTTGAGAATTTATTCACCCACTATATTCATTGATTGATACTTACTGATGATGCACTTCAAACATGACAGTATCGGCAGGAAGTTTTTTCTCTGATTTCACCATCTTCATCCAAAACAGTGGCATGAAAACCCGCAGTTGGGGATTTCCCTTCCAGTATATGGGATAGCGAGGAATATTTCGCTGCCATAGAGGTCTGTGGCAAAAATCATATCAAACAACTAGGAAGCAGTACACCATCAATCAACTCATCATCATCATCTTTCCTTAAATCCAAGTTTAACCATGGTCGGGAAACGAATAGACTTTCTAAGTTTGTCCATTAGTTTAAATTTTTGCAGCAATTTTTGGAGCCTTGGCGCTCACCAACTGAATACTCTTTCTGACGTTGGTATGGATCTTAGTTCTTTATTCGCCTTCTAAGACACGTGCATGTTTACACGGTGATCTATTCTTCAAGCATCCCGGACACAACACGGGAAGGGCCACCAATCGAAACAAAAGCAATATCTCTACACAAGAGAGAGAGAGAGAGAGAGAACTATGTTTACTGAAGTACACATACAAGTATACATACAATCACAAGGTCATAAAAGAGGATATATATACCCTATCTAGTAAATGCTTCAAACTAATCTATAAACTTTTAATGCTTCAGCAAATATATTAGTAGCACATATTTTATATCAAAATAGCATAGATCTAGAAAGTAGCTTTTGAGCTTAGTATAGATATAACTGGGTTGCATTATTCCGTTGTCAAATTCTTATACGCAAATTGATTGATGTACTTTGACTTGATTTAGAAGACAAAAGAACGTCAGACTTAGTTAGGTTTGAAGTTATCTACGTATATGTATTGCAATATCGTCTGGTTTTTCATAAATAATTAAATTCATTAAGAAGTATTAGACAATCTGGAAACGAATTTCTCCCAGACGTGGTCAAGACACAACTTTAATAATGGATTGTAGATAGATGGTATGCTCTTATGTAACGCATGAAAGTGACCAATGAGCGTAAATTTGTGTATATGGACCTGCCATCTGTTGGGGACGAAGAAGACCGCGAACCTACAGTAAACTGTCCGTGGATGTTGTAATCATGTATGATTGGGGATTGAAATAAGCTCTTGGCTTTCTTCCCTTACTCCTGCTACCTAAGTTTGAAGGATTGGAATAACGAGATTGTAGCAGTTCTGGTAAATTCTCGTAAATTAAGCAATGAAGAATTGTTAACAAATAAGCTAAAACTGAAAATATATCAACTGAAATTAAAAACTTTAGCATATCATGTTTCGTACTTACACATATCGTGCCAGTTTCGGCAAAAATTGACTCATGGTTTTTTTCACTCAAAGCTTGCTTATTAGATGTGCACAGGTAATTCAGCAGTCTCTGATTATTAATAAATCCTTAACAAGATCTATCAAAATTTTCAATTAATCGTATCTAAAATATTAATTATCTTAAATAACCTCAAAGTGATTTTAGTTATTTTCTACAATATTTACAAAAAAAATTATCCGCAAAATGAATGCAGCTTAAGATCCTTCGTGTGTAAGCTTACAGGTTATTTAGCAGTTTTCTGCATCAAGAAAAGACAAGTAATTATACATCTATAAATTTGAAATCTAAGACAGGTTAATGTTTTATAAATCTCTTCATAAAATTTCTTAATATGAAATTATTTGTAAAATTCTTAACATATTAAAAATTCTTATTTCAAGAGTCAAGTCGATTTAAGGATGCGGATTCTAACTTCGTATACTTTCAAAATAAACAAAAACTTACATTCACACAAATTCGCCAATTTTTATATTTTAAATAACTTTATACGTAAAGTAATAAATTAATACCTACAACTAATACTATTTAAAAGCATATGTTACTTTACGGAATCTATTGAACTAACGCTCTCAATCTTCCGAATCTTTATTATTAGCCTTATTTTTAAGATTACTGATTAAATCTGAACCTCATTGATCTTAAAACAACCTTAATATCACTAAACTTTATTAAATTAATTCAATTTATTGATTAATTGATTAACTACACGTGTGATATATAATACAGGTGGCATATTCATTTTACGTAAATTTGTGGGAGAGTATTCGTAATGCACAGCTGTGCCTCAAATGATTAAAGCAAGTTACGTTGAAGTAATATCTGTATGGTCGACTAAACCCACTGACAACAACTGAGAGACAATTTTATGGTTCCGATGTTGAAGCAGCTAGAAATTTGTTAAGTTCAGATTCGACGACAACAACCTGGAGACATGTCAGACGACGAGAAGGCCCAGCTACGGACAGAATTGCAGTCTGCACTAACCAACTTTGAAGGCATGAAGGTGACGAGCCTGATAGAGCAAGGTCTTGACGTAACCAAGTTTTACGTCGACAAGCAGAAGTACCGGAATGCACTGCACGAGCTGGTCCTCAACTACATTTCTTATTCACCGCAGGTATTCTATCATTCTCTGACGTCTTGACATCAGCCTTGTATTAGGAGACGACGTTAAACCTTTCCTATTACTATTATTCAGTTTATTTATTGAGCTAGTGATGCTGCGATGGCAAGAACTTTAGGTTTCACAATGTAATATATCCTCATCATCTTCACTTGAATCGCTGGTTATCTAGGATCAGGATAGTGTTGTTATATAATATCAGTAATAAAATTAATAATAGCAATATTTAAATTATACTAATGCTATAATGGAATCTGATTAAAAATAATATTGTTTGAGTAGCAGATTTATTCATTTTGAGATGGATTAATTGATTATCAATTAGTGTATGCGTATCTTAGGCATTCCTTACTTTTCAGCCAATTGTTCATTTACAATCAAATTTCTAAGATGAGTGAATATGATAAATGAAATGAGCTTTCTAGTGAAGCAACTGACGTTAACATCAGCTTTTCCTTATTACCAGATTTGATAACCCATGAATATTCAGTGGATTGAGCGACTGACATACTAACTTTTTATTGATTTTTTGTTCATAGATCACCAACTGGCAGTCTGATATTATGATTGTGTGAATGACTGATGAATTGATTGATTGATTGATTGACTGATTGATGCATTGATTAATTGACTTAAGGATTGATTGAGTGATTGGTGCATTGATTGATTAATTTAAATATATTGATTGATTGGTTGAACTGTTAAAGATTTGATTGATTTATGAATATAGAAGGATGCGTAGATCAATCAATCAGTAAGAGTTTAACGTCCGGTTTCTCCCCTTAAGGCAATGTCATGGACGTCTCAGAATGGGCGGACTTATTGATTAATTGATTGATTGATACACTTACAATCAAATTGATTTATATATTAATGAGTTGATTGATATAGGAAAGACCGCCTAAGCTGTTCATAAAGTTCCTGGACATTCTGACGGTTCTAACAGAGAAAGGGTTGGACGTGAACCAGAAAGACATTAAGCTATACACAGCACTTCATCATGTCGTTACTAGTCCAGGTAAATGTATCTCTACAAGTCCAGGTAAATGTACCTCTACACAGCACTTGTAAATGTATCGCTAAACAGCACTTCATCATATCTCTACAAGTCCAGGTAAATGTATCTCTAAACAGCACTTCATCATGTCATTACTAGTCCAGGTAAATGTATCTCTACAAGTCCAGGTAAATGTATCGCTAAACAGCCCTTCATCATGTTGTTACTAGTCCAGGTAAATGTATCGCTAAACAGCCCTTCATCATGTCATTAGTAGTCCAGGTAAATGTTTCTCTACAAGTCCAGGTAAATGTATCTCTAAACAGCACTTCATCATGTTGTTACTAGTCCAGGTAAATGTATATCTACAAGTCCAGGTAAATGTACCTCTACACAGCACTTTGTCATGTTGTTACTAGTCCAGGTAAATGTATCTCTACAAGTCTAGGTAAATGTATCTCTACTAGTCCAGGTAAATGTATCAATAATAATAATAATAATAATGACTGTTTAATGTCTGTTTCCTCATCCAAGGATGCTGTCAGGGAGGTCAGTCAATATTATTTCTACTCAATCAATATTATTTTTAATCAGATTTTATTATAATTTATTGATTAAAAATTTATATATATATATATATATATATACATATATAATATATAAATAATAATTATTATTAATAATATTGATATTATTATTATAATATTAATATTATTAGTTATAATACTAATCTTAATATTATATGTATATATATATATATATATATATATATATATATATATATATGTATATGTATATATATATATGTGTATGTGTGTATATATACATGTAGAACACCCTGATATAATCAAGGCGTTGCTGGACGCTGGAGCTAATGTTAATCAGCCTGACTCAGGACAGCAGACACCACTACACAAGGCTGTGCTCACTGGATCCAAGGCTGATGTAGCTGCGCTGATTGAGGGCAAGGCTGATCCTAATTTCAAGGACAACATGGGCCATTCTCCAATGCATGTCGCTGTCAAGAGTAAGTTGTGTCTAAGACGTCCCCGATATTCCACTGGAATACTATGCTAAAGACAATATCTTAATACTAATGTTATTAATTTAGCATTAAACAATATATTAATATAACATATTGTTTAATGTGGATTAAATTAATGTATATTGAACATGCAATACTGACTTTAGCGTTCTTCTTTAATATATGCTGCAAAGCAGTCCTTAGTCCAAATCACAAAATTTTAGTTAAAGTTGATTAAAACCGAAATGAGGAGTATCATTTCGGGCCAGTGTTCTACTTTATAGCAGCTTCACGACGAGTATTCCTGCGTTAAGTAACAATGCGCTGAGAATGCGTGTAGTAAAAATAATGTGAGAATACGTGTAGTAAAAATAATGTGAGAATACGTGTAGTAAGAATATTGTGAGAATACGTGTAGTATGAATAATGTGAGAATACGTGTAGTATGAATACAGTGAGAATACGTGTAGTAAGAATAATGTGAAAATACGTGTAGTATGAATACAGTGAGAATACGTGTAGTATGAATACAGTGAGAATACGTGTAGTATGAATACAGTGAGAATACGTGTAGTATGAATACAGTGAGAATACGTGTAGTATGAATACAGTGAGAATACGTGTAGTATGAATACAGTGAGAATATGTGTAGTATGAATACAGTGAGAATACTATTAGAAAGAACACAGTGAGAATACTTCTAGTTATACGAATGCACACATTGAAGCTACTGTAGTAGTTTATATTGTACGCTATAACGATCTAGCGATCGGTTACCATTTGAATGCAGAGTCTTGTATATTCCTTCTGCTGTTTTGGTCCCGGTTGGTTGCTATTATTTTATTTTCTTGTCATTCTCTTGTATAGCTTACTTTCTGCATATTTAGTATATTGTCTGATAAATACTGTTCTAGTTTTTATTTGTATTTCTCTTACAGAAAGAAACAACGCCGAGATTTTAAATTTGTTGATAGGGTGTGGGGGTAATATATACCCCTGCCAGCCTCCTTGTCCCCCGACGTTCACCCCCCTTCACTTGGCAGCCCGGCTGGGTAGGGTAGAGAATGCTATAGCCCTTCTGAACCAGGGGTCGGACCCTAATTTGATTGACAGCGTGGGGCAGACGCCTCTACATGTCGCCTCCTCCCATGAAATATCAGGTTAGTGAGTACTGAGGTGATATCTATTGATTGATTGATTGTTGAGATATCTATTGATTGATTGATTGTTGAGATATCTGTTGATTGATTGATTGTTGAGATATCTGTTGATTGATTGATTGTTGAGATATCTATTGATTGATTGATTGTTGAGATATCTATTGATTGATTGATTGTTGAGATATCTGTTGATTGATTGATTGTTGAGATATCTACTGATTGATTGATTGTTGAGATATCGATTGATTGATTGATTGTTGAGATGTCTAGTGATTAATTGATTGTTGAGATGTCTGGTGATTGATTGATTGTTGGGATATCTATTGATTGATTGATTGTTGAGATATCTATTGATTGATTGATTGATTGTTGAGATGTCTAGTGATTGATTGATTGTTGAGATATCTGGTGATTGATTGATTGTTGGGATGTCTAGTGATTGATTGATTGTTGGGATATCTATTGATTGATTGATTGTTGGGATATCTATTGATTGATTGATTGTTGGGATATCTATTGATTGATTGATTGTTGGGATATCTATTGATTGATTGATTGTTGGCATTGTTATTAATTAATTATAAGATGTTCGTATTTATGATACATCTGGTTAGTGAGTACTGAAGTGATATCGATTGATTGATTGATTGATTGATTGATGGTTTGATTGATTGTTATCATTGTTAGTAATTAATTATGAGTTGTTTTTATTTATGATATATCTGGTTAGTTATACTGTGGTCGTATGGATTGATTGATTGGTTGATTTATTGATTGATTAATAAATTAATTATTCTTATTATGTTACCTATTGATGGTAACATAATAATAACTATTGCTTGTATGTACCTTGAATATGTACCTTGAACCTGCCACTTGAATATGTACCTTGAACCTGCCACTTGAATATGTACCTTGAACCTGCCACTTGAATATGTACCTTGAACCTGCCACTTGGCAGTGCACTGAAGAAGAAGAAGACACATTGAAAAAGTTATGTTCGTACCCCCACCATAGTTAAACTGGGATTAAAGAGAAGACGATGATGATGATGATGTTACTATGTTACCTATTAATTGCAATTATGAGAGATTGGTATTTTACTACCTATATCTGTATAATATATTTGTTTAGTTGTATCAATAGAAGAAGCTCTAATATAAGCTATTGCATGATTGTTCATTAGTTTGACTGATTGATTAATCAGTTGATTGATTGATTGACTGACTGACTGATTAATCAGTTGATTGATTGCTGTAGGAGTGCTGTGTCGAGAGCTGCTACAGAATGCGGCTAATGTGCATGTAGCGGACAGGCTGTATGGAGAGACGCCGCTGCACAAAGCCGTTCGAGCAGGCATTGAGGACAACGTGCGAGCTCTGCTTGTGAACGGTGCAAGCATTGCTGCGCGTGACAAAGAAGGTACGAGCTGCTCTACTATCATATCTATATGTATTATACATGTGCCACATAACTTAAACGAATGGATAAATGAAAGTCTATTCGTATCCCGATCCTGGTTAAACTGGGATTTAAGGGAAGATGATGATGATGATGATACATGTGGTAAATGGTATTGAAAACAATTTTTAGTTTCATCCCTCATATATCTAGCCTATTAACTTTTTATGCTATATCTGTAATTTGCTAGGCTGTGTCTGTTGGAATTTCTGTGCTGTAACTTTCTGCGGTTGTCAGATTGAACGAAAATAAACGAATATTATATTTATATTATATTTATACGAATATTATTATTATTTGTTTATGTGTTTTAATTTTATTTTCACTGTGTATTTGCATTTTGTTTCTGATTGATTTTGATTTTGATTTTGTTTCACTGTGCAATGAATGTGTGTTGTTTGCCCAAGTGGTGAAATAAAGATATATGTATGTATGTGTGTGTATATATATATATATATATATATATATATATATATATATATATATATATATATATATATATATATATATATATTGATCTGCTTTATTGCACCGGCTGGGTGGCCCGAATGGATAGCACGCTTGCCTGAGAAGTGGGAGGTCGTCTGTTCAAATCCCAGCCTGACCGTCTCTGGCAGTATACTTTTTGATGCAGAAGCAGACGCTAAAAATTTAGCTCTATAGCTTTTATTTTTCCTAGTAGATAGCAGATAAGTTTAGCTGTGATTGGTTGACATAGATGGCATGTGTATTTGAAAAAGCGTGTAAAGCTAATGTTAACGTCAGTTTCCTCACACGAGAGCGATGTCAGTGACGGGCGAGCCCAGGATTTGAAACCAGCACATACTGATCCGCGGTCGAGTATCTTACCGACTTCGCCACTGGCTGGAGCCAGTTGCTAAGTCATTAGACTCATTACAGCTTGTTAAGCTACATACCATTATAGAATGACTTTGTCTTTTTGCTCATGATTCTAGAGAACAGTGTGCTGCACTGCGCTGCCACCTGGTGTAAGGACGCCACTATATGGCGCCTCCTGGTGAACGCTCGAGTAGGCAGACCCCCCACCTCTCAGCCCACCACCCCCCTCACAGCAGCCTCTGTGGCCTCAGCTCTCAACCACGACGGTAGGACGGCGCTAGACAGGGCAAAGAAGACTAAGAACAAGGTAGCTGAGAGCTTCCTCAAGTGTTTAGACTGATGTGAGGCAGTAGCGTTCCTGAGTATCAGTCCAGCTAGAGTTATGAAAAGCAACGGGAAACCACCTCAAAGCTAGTAAAGCTAAGGTTAACGTCAGTTTCCTCACTCGAAAGCGATGTCAGTGACAGGTGAGCCCTGGATTTGTGGCTCAGAAATTATTATTCCCAAGCTAGAGGCTATAGTAATTCAAGTAGTGTTAGTCAGTGTTTAGACTGACGGGCTGTGAGGCAGTGGCGTTCCTTCGTGTCAGTCCAGCTAGAGTTATGAAAGGCAACGGGAAACCACCTCAGGAATTATTTTTCCCTAGCTAGAGACCGATAAATTAATAGATTAATTGATTGATCAATTAATCGATTAACTAATCGGTTAATCGATTAAATTATTTATCGACTGAGTGCTGTCTATAGAGCATGGCTGCAGAAAGTGTAGAGACATGTACGCTGGACCTGCCGTTTAGCAGAACCCTAGAGAGCTATTCTGTTCTTAATACTGATAGTGGCGATGTCGGTAAGATACTCAACCGCGGATCAGTATGTGCGGGGTTCAAATCTTGGGCCTTCCCGTCAGTGACATTGCTTTTGAATGAGGAAACTGACTTTAACATTAGCTTTACCAGCTTTTTTATAAATCTCCAGTGTTGAGTGCAGGCAAATCCCCAGGTTGAGGAAAATGACCGAATTATAATGGCCTTGAATATTTAGCATGCTTCATTGGAATTTTTACAATAATTTCTATAATATAACTATTTATTTACTGAAAGTGTACATTGTGGCGCACTGTGTACTTTTACACTTGATGCATGTGTCAGGTTTTCTTAGGCCTCTAGCCTCGTCTTAGTAGAACTTAGTCATTATTAGTAATGATGGCATTATTAATAACGATTTATTATTAATAATTAATCATTATTAATTTTAATAATTATTATTAATATTAATAATCATTTTTAAAATTAATAATGGTTATCAATATTTATAATTATTATTAATATTGATAATTCCTACAACTCTTCACCATCACCACCCCTCTCTTATCTAGCTGAAGCCTGTGGCGATGTCGGTAAGATACTCGACCGCGGATCAGTATGTGCGGGGTTCAAATCCTGGGCTCGCCCGTCACTTACATCGCTTTCGAGTGAGGAAACTGATGTTAAAAATTTAGCTTCATCAGCTTTTACTCTTATCTAGGCAGGCTTTGCTTTCATCTCAGGCTTCATTTTATCAATAATATTATTATGTGTTTTAGACTGTCAGTAATAAATGTGTTTCTATTCTGCCACTATTCCATTCAATGTTAATGCTAGGGTGTGGAGATTTGTAATTGTGCAGATGATTTTGCTCTGAAGTGGTTCCGTTTATAGTACATGTACAAGGCTTACAGGTGTATTAGTAATGTTGTTTGACTGAAGATTCGGGTGTCTGTACTCTGTGATGTTATCAAATGTTAAATGACGCTGAATTATTTTATCTATTTCGTTAGTTGTCTATCGTCGCTTGTACTGTAGAATGAGGTTATACGGGAACCTAGTTCAGTTTTGTCATACGTCTGTGCCAGTGCCTGATAGCGTAGCGCCTGATATTTACATTTTTAGTGCAGATATTTAATTTACCCGTATAATATATATTGTAATGATTGTAATTTCCCATGTATTTTCCGGATTGCTGAAGAATAGTTCCCCCTTAGACTGCACGTGCCGTAAAAGGTGACAAAGCACTAAGATCTAAACCAACATCAGAAAGGGCATTCGGTTGGTTAGCGCCTAGGCTCCAGAAATTGCTACAAAATTGTCTAATCCCGACCCTAGTTAAACTGTAATTCAAGGAAAGATGATGATGATGATGATGATGATGATGATGATGATGATAGAGTTTCATTAAAATCATAGATCTCCTTCTCATCACCACTAGATCCTCAAGAAAATGTCATCAGATTTCATCAGAGTTTGGAATTATAATAAAACCGTCTTGTTGTTGAAATGGTTCTAGTGAACATTGCTGCGTTGCATTCTCATTCCATGTTCTATGAATCGTATTCTGACGCTATTTCATAACACAACCCGTGCTTTAATGAATATTCCAGTGACCCAGTGACACTATCTGCGACGGCCTAGCTTGGATTAGTACCTGCGACCTCTAGTATTCTCGGGCCAAACGGTTTATATTATTAATTAATTCTAATGATTGCGTCTCATCAATGTACTGTTATTATCTTTGGTTTCCTGGTTTTTGGAATTTGCTACGTTTTTGGACCTTCTTTTTGCTTTTGCTCACAGGTTTGGATTTGACTCAATAGTGTTCTATGTTGTCACGGACGACAGTAGCATTCTATTTGTTGTTATGTTGTGCTAGCCAGGCGTAAGGTATTTTTGATTGATTTTCGCGCATGGTTTAGTTGGACAGTGTAGACCCATATACTGTGTATTTACAGTGTATTTTATCTACTAGCCAATGTTAACTTAGTTAATTTTTAGACTATTAATAGACAATGTTGCTGTTATCAGGTGTGGAGGCGAATTTGTCGTCTAAATATATTTTGTATGTTGCTCAAATAATGATATATTTTTATTTTTAAAAATTGATCGTTTATCATTCTTAACGAAGTCAATAAATATATTTATATGCTTCTTGAAATAATGCTGTTACTACTGTTTTGTCTATATACTGATCTGGTTTACCGTCCATTTCTGTCTGTGAGGATGATATCATTGATATCATTATAAGCAAAGCCTGTTAAAATCCATAACGTCACACTGGGTTAGGAACTACAGATGCTTATTTGTACATAACGCCTTCACTCTTCACTGTCTTCCGCCTTCCTCTTTATTTCCACATATGAGTGGGTCTTTAAATCATCTAGCATTGGTTTTTTTGGGAATTGGGATCGTCACTGACTTGGTAAAGTCGTCTGGTCGGCCAAATTCCTCCTTCCTATCAATGGTTATTAGTAATCATTGCATTTTGATGGCGCATAAATTGCAGCCGGCGCCGATTTAAGAATAATCATCCAACACTCTGGGATTTTTTCATTGAAAGCTTTTAACGCTCGGTCTTCCATGGTGGTCACCCTACCAATTACTAACCGAGGCCGACTTATCTTAATTTCGAATATTGACGCGTAACTAGACCAGGTGCCCTAAATCTCGCCCTCTCGGGATCAAGAATTTCGTCAAATCTCTCGTTTAATCGTTTTTTTCCAATATAACATAATAATATAAGAACTTCAATAATTATAACATCTCTCTCTCTCTCTCTCTCTCTCTCTCTCTCTCTCTCTCTTCAGTGCACTGTCAAGTGGCAGGTTCAAGGTACATATTCATACGCAAAGTCTGCTTTCTCGCTCCATAAGAGCACTCCTTAGATCAGCAAGTTAATCCCTTCACACAGTCTATGTCTTATCCATACCTTAAGTAGCCTATAGCTTGGGAAAAATATGGCTTCTGAGGTGGCCTCCCGTTGCTCAATATAACATAAATATTATTAAATATAATTTAGTATAACATAAATATGATTAAATTTCAATATAACATAATAATATGTAACTTATATTAATAATATAAGTTATATAACCCGTTTACTGTTTGTTGGAGAAACGCTTTCGTGTCACTTCTGGATCATTACGTAAATTTCAGAATGCAATTTTCCTCTTTCCACTATTCCAGTAAAAGATTTTCCAGCTCAAAACCGTTGACTGGACTTTTTTGCAGCTTCTCTTTTTTACTCAACTGTAAATACGGATCTCAAACTTCTGACCTCTGCCCTCTTCTGATTGGCTACTGAGAAGTTTGATTGACAGCTCGTCCTGGGAAGCCTGTTTACGTATGCCAGAGGGCGTGACGAAAACAAAACATTACAACTTGCTCTCAGTGGCGCCTCACTAAACACCTTTATATTGCGTATTTACTAGTATATAAATGTAACTTAACTTAATTACATCTAAATGAAAATTACAATAGAAATGTAAAGTTTAATTTTAAAGCAGGTCTTGTAGTAATACTATTTAAAACTAATAATTTAAAGTCTACTTATTATAATTCGTCTAGAACTATTGTTTGTAAAATTATTCTAAAGAGTAGAATTCAAAAGTAAATTGTACTTTTGTAGACTACCCTCAAACACAACCTAAGTAGCCTATATTTTAAAAATATCGATACCTTCAGTAGTAGATGATATTTAATATAAAAATTACCATAATTATTATTAATACTAATAGTCTATACAGATAATTAAGATCTTGAATACTAGTTGGAGACTCTATGACACCTTTATTAACAAATTATTAATTGACTTATATTACAGTTTTTTGTCACAAAAGTTATATGGGCGAGTTACTGTTATCGAGCTATAGGCTTAAATCAAGTAAAAAGCATAGAGAAATACATGTAGGCCTATATCGCTGAAAAGTTTGACGGTTCATAAAGTAGCGCGTTCGATTCAAGTGAATTAATGTGACGTTATGACTGCATGTGACGTCATGACTGCATGTTACGTCATGACTGCATGTTACGTCATGACTGCATGTGATGTAATGACATCATGCGATATTATGACTGCATGTGACAGTGACGTCATGATTTCATGCGATATTATGACTGCATGTGACAGTGACTTCATGCGACATTATGACTGCACGTAACAGTGACGTCATGACTTCATGCGACATTATGACTGCACGTAACTGTGACGTCATGATTTCATGTGATGTTATGTGACTGAACGCCACGCGGAATAGATCTTCTGACCAGTGAGGTCTGATGATTACGTGTATTGACTATTGACAGATGACTGATGATAATTGATTTATAAGTATAAATGTAGATTGGAACGGTTGAGAATTGTTTTAAAGAATTCATTGATGGATTGACTTAATTGTACAATTATTGTCAGGGGCGCTCACATAACGTTAACAACGACGCAAGTTACATCATCGGATAAATAAAAGAGGAGTGTAAAAACGGTACGGAACTTTAAAAATAGGGGGGGGGGGGGCATGGTGTGTTTGGCAGCTTGGGAAGCATGCTTAATAAGGGGGATGGACTCTGTTGATTATTGTTACAAAACTAATGTTAACGTCAGTTTCCTCACTTGAAAGAGATATCAGTGACGGGCGAGCCCAAGATTTGAACCCTGCACCTACTGATCTGCGGTCAAGTATCTTACCGACTTCGCCACTGACTCCATTATTATAGTTGATATATTATTCTCTCTCTTAGTGCACTGCCTACTGGCAGGTCCATGGTACATAATCCACTCTTCTCTGTCTTCCGCCTTCCTCTTCATTTCCACCTATGAGTGGGTCTTTAAATCATCTAACATACCTAATCTCGGCCTGCCCTTTTTTCTTTTTCCTTCCATTCTACCTTCTATGACCTCTTTAATAGACCTTCCCCCCTTAGAATGTGTCCTATCCATCTTTTCTTTCTATTTCTTAGTACACTTATCAACTGTCTATCTGTGCCAACTTTCTCCATACCTTCCTCTTTGTAACCTTCATTCTTCTCCAACTCGTTTCATCATTCGCTAATTGGGGAGGGGATATGGCGTAACGGTTGTGCCAACTCTCTCCAGGACTTCTTCATTTGTAACCTTTTGAGTCCAGCTAATCCTCTCAATTCTTCTCCAAATCCACATTTCCAATGCCTCCAGTGTCCTAATATCTTCCTTCCTTAAGGTCCATGTTTCACAGCCATACAAAAGCGTGGTCCAAACCAAAGTTTTCACTATCTTTATCGTTGTATCTTTCTTTAGACTTTTTGTTAATAGTTCTTTTCTACATATATTATTAGTAATTATCCCTCTAATCTTAATAATTAATTAATAGTATTAATAATTATCTAGAGTCAACTATTGATCAGCAATAGTTAGCTGGGTACGCATGAATATAGACATGCAGGATGATGCATCGCGTTTCTCGCAATCCTTAGCAACTTAAAAGACATTGACCTCGCCTGGGAGCCATTTGAGGATATCAGCGACTTCATCTGGATAAATAATAATAAAGGTTTTACCTCCGTTTCCTCATGGAAGGATTATATCAGGGACGAAATTGTTGCATTAAAAAGCTGCAAATGTGAATACAATGTGAAGAAATATTTTCTGCTTCTTTTTTAATTTTGTTCTGGTTTCGTGTGACAGAATGCGAACGAATGTAAAGTTTTTCTTAGTTACTTTTATTTTTTAAATAATTATTATTCAATTTTTTCAGCGTTATAGTGGACTTTCCACCATTGCGCTAAACTTCGCTCCCAATAACGAAGTTAAAGAATAATGATAATAAAGCTAAAGCTGGTGGTAAAGCTAATGTTAAAATTTACTCACTCGAAAGCTATGTCAATGGCGGGCGAGCCCAGGATTTGAACCCCGCACATACTGATCAGCGGTCGAGAATCTTACCGACATCGGCATTGGCTCCAGCCAATGGCGATGTCGGTAAGATATTCGGCCGCGGATCAGACATTCGATCGCGGTAAGATATTAATAGTCCTGCATGACCATATAAAAAGTATAGCCTACGGAGAAAACAAATATCAGCACAGGTTACGGCTGTATTGTAGGTTTTGTTTGATACTCTGATTGGCTGTCATTTCTTGTTCTTTTTATACTGCCATGTATTTTGGTGAATAAAGATCATATTGGGCAAAGGTAAATCATTCTAAAGTCATCAAGACTCGAGTCCTACGGACAGCTTACCACAGCTTGCTACTATATCTTCTGTTATCCTAGATTATTTACCTGCAACAAGCAACTTCGATTGATTTGAATCTTGGTGGAACTAATTTGATTGATCGAACGTTTAATTAACTAATGCTGCTGATTATGAATAGTGCTTACTGTTAAACTCAGAAGCTCAAACTGCTTGAAGACGTAATTAGTTGATTGACAGCGATCAGGTCTCATAGTAACACTACGTAATAAATCATGTGGACTGTACAGGGGGCGCCACATACACATATGAAGACTTGGCACCAATGCCGAGGTTTGTTTGTATAAATAATGTTTGCAGTTTATATCAGCTCCTATCAGCGTTTGTTTGCCTTCATAGCAAACGCTAGTATAGTATGTCTATATATCACTGTATACATGTACATGTGTGTGTGTGTGTGTGTGTGTGTGTGTGTGTATGTATGTGTGTGTGTGTGAGCGTGCGGGTATGTGTGTGTTTAGTTGTATATATGCATATGTATGAGTGTGCCTGGATCATACAGACCCAATCACACATACATGTACATATTGCATATGTATGTGCACATACAAGTGTACAGCAACGTCTCTGGGAGTATACGCATGTGCACATTACATTATATATATATATATATATATATATATATATATATATATATATATATATATATATATAAGTATTCGTGTTCAGATAGGTGTACCGATTGGTGTTTCACATGACACATGCACATATATAGGTACTTCCATACCTGGCGAGCAAGAGTTTATTCTGAAAGCTATTAATCTATTGATTGATTGATTGATTTACTGACTGACTTACTTAAGCTACTGATTTACTGATTTATCGATTGATTCATTGATTTATTGATTGATTGATTGGGTGATTGATTGATTGATTGGCTGAATGACTGACTGACTGACTGATTTAGTGACTGATCGTTTTATTATATATCCGCACATTATTAGGATATTATTTGTATCATAAGATAGGCTGGATATTATTAGTGGATATTATTTGTATCATAAGATAGGCTGGATATTATTAGTGGATATTATTGTATCATAAGATAGGCTGGATATTATTAGTGGATATTATTTGTATCATGAGATTAGAGGGATATTATTCGTGACTATTATTTATAGCATAAGATAAGCTAAGAATCCTTTATAAGATAAGGTTATATAATCATAAGACACCCGAGTTAGATTTACTATGGTGTAGCTGTACTAACCACATCCTCATCACACCAGGATTTATTCCTAAGAGAGTTATTTTTATAGTGACGGAAGCTGGAAAGTTAAACACCCATATTTAGAGATTAACTGCACGAGTGTAATGACAAACACTCGAATGGTTCTTTCATACATCTGTCACGATTTGTCTATCCTTATTTGCTATCCTCTGGAATTCTTCCTTGGCAACCACTTCACCTCCCGGACTTAACCCAGACATATCCTGTTCTCGTACAATCCCTTTCATTGTCACATCAATAAATTCTAACCTTTTGGAGAAAAGTAGGCAGTACTAACCATAGATATAAAAGAAGTTCATAGATATGAAAGTTCTCTCTAGTAATTCGTTGGTACTAACCAAATCAGTGTTAAAACACCGGAATATTGGAAATTATGTTCGCTTAAAGACGAAACAAATTATTTGAAAATCAACTCTAATCTTTGTTGGCAGATAGCAAATGTCAGATTAAGATTAAGCTCAGAAAATAATCTGACCATTTACTCTAGTTATCCGATAATTTCATGCGTGTATCAAACACGCGCAGTAACTTTGTGATGGCAGTTTGAGTGTGTCGAGTCGTCTTGTAGAGATGCCTCTGTTTCTAAATATTGACATTAAACACATGAAACTTAACTACCTTATTTTTACCTTTTTATTTTTTATTGTTTGTTCAACATTTCTAGAGCTTCTGGAGAAATAAATAATTAATAATTCGCAATCACTACAGTAGGCCTGTAGATGAGACGTTGGACTGTACTATGTATTCATTATATACTTAAGATAATATCTGACTGAATAGAATTGTCTTTTTCTCTTTTAAACACCTGTTTGTTCCAGTTTTTTATTATTATTACACTGAGGATCTGTGAAATTATAGCTCGAGTGTCACTTGTCATTCAAGGTGCTTGCTATTCTGACTCAATTTGGGATTACTCATATTTAGCACTAAAACCTGCCTCGAACTCTGAGTCTCCATACATGCATGACCAATTCAAAAATGTTAGTAATTATTTTACAAATTATTATTATTATTATTTATACTATTTAATTCTTTATATTTATTTTATTTTATTTAACTATTTATTTTACAAATATTTCAGAGATATATTAAAGAAAACTGCCAACTTGGATTAAATGTGTCTCTACGTCAAAGAGTTAAAAGTACAATCTTAACATTACTTTAAATATTAAAGAGAAAAATCAAAACCATAATTTTACACTTAAGATATATTGCTCTATTCCTATTGGGCGACTGAATGATGACATTGCTACACTTTTTTTTACAGAAAACAGGAAATTAAAACGAAATAATAATTTCTACTGAGATACCTTTATTTCAATGATTTAGTAATCAACTGCATTTCACTGCTGCAATAGCCTGCAACGTTTCTAAGGTTTTACACATTGAGGATACAAACGAAACATTTGTAAGAAGATGTGAGGCGAGAACTGCAGTAGGATATCGAACTTTCTGTCTGTAGGGTAAGAGCATTCTTACAGTTATCTCGTTTTCAATTTTAACTGTGTTCAACTAATCAATTAAAATACACCGGTTTTTATTTTAAATTCTTTGTTTTTATCATTTATTAATTTATACATTACAGTCACTCAGTTAATGTCTATTCGTATCCCGACCCTGGTTAAACTGAGATTTAAGGGAAGATGATGATGATGATGATGCATTACAGTCACTGGTAGCAACTAGATTGGGATGCTACTGCAGCCAAAGCTTTCATGTCAGCTTCCCCATTGGAATGCCTACCAGTTCTAGTGTAAAAACAGCCGTTAAACGTGGATCTTACTGTTCGTTTTCTTGTCTCAATGGCGAAATGGTTAGAGATGTAGATAACGTCATGAAGTTTTAAAGGACAGATCCTGAGGTGAATTGAACCCTCGTGGGTTCGAATCCCAGCCGCGCTGATCTGAGAGTAAAATCTCGGACATTCACTGGACTGGTTAGAAGAAATATGGTCTAAATTGCCAAACGAGTTAAACATGTGATATTAAAAGTGATAGATATCAACATAGTTGATCATTTCCCTATAATGTGCGTTATGATATTATAATTGTCTAACAGTTTGAACTGACGCCTTCAAAAACATTAGTGATATAGCTGCAGCTACATCAACAATTTATAAAACCCTCAAGCCACAAATAAAGGGGTTTTCTGAATTTACTAACAAACGAGGTGGCAGATTATATTTGAGTGCGATTGAGTTAATAAATTTAAAGAGCTAATCGACTTGAGCAGGGAAAGACGGGAGTGCGCGGTTTGCTCAACAGATTCACTCCAGATGTTTGTTTGTACGGATCAGATTTCCTAGTGTCAGTGGAAGGATGAAGGACGGCTGGAGCGCTACTGACTGCCGCGTCTTTCCATCTTTTCTAAAAGATACTCCTTTAAACAACCATTTCCATAGTATTAAGGATCAGTATGTGCGGGGTTCAAATCCTAGGCTCGCCCGTCACTGACATCGCTTAAGAGTAAGGAAACTGACGTTAAATTTAGCTTTACCAGCTTTTTGGTAGTCTTCACTGAACTCTATTCGTCACTTTTTGAATGTAGGTAGGTAGGTAGGTTGTAGTGTGTTTAACGTCAGGGTTCAGAAGCACAAGGCTTCTCTTCAAGACTACTCGACACTCTCGAGCTACCGTCACAAAGAGTAAGGTAACAGTAAGTTATTGCTTGACTTGACACGGGAATCCTAATTTGAATACCTTGTTTAATGTCTAGTATTTAATATTTAATATTTACTGTCAGGTTCTATTACAGTTGTTTTGTGAACAGATAATGTATTAAGTCTTTCTTTTAAATACAGCGAAGTTACCAGTATCGCCTTGCTGTCCTGTAGTTTGGATTGAAATCTTCGTTAGAAAACGTGAAGATGTCAGACAGGATTAATGGTTTCAATAAAGAACTTGTTTTGATTAACAAGTGTTATAAGTGCCAGCGGTTGTTTTTAATTCGCCAGCACTTAAACAATACAGTCTTCTTTCATCGGCGCAGCTCTATGGGAACATTAATGCAGTCCAATGCGGCAGCTGCCTTCGACGTTATGGAACATTTCACACGCTGGAATTCATTAGGATCTCGGATAGAGTTACAACGAGTCAATTCACATGCCAATTTTCAATTAAAACTTCTTATCTGTTGGCCTACCTACCCACGACTTGTCGCTGCTAATATACATTCAGAACTTCAGTACCTCCGTATGTTTGACTTCTACTGTCGGACTACTACTCTTAAATCCTTCTCCAGTGGATTAGGACTTAGCGTCAAAATGTTGAAAGAAAAGTGAAATAAAAATATAAAATAAATTATATAAAATATATCATTTAAAATAATTAAATATGAATTCATGTAAGACGCAATGCATTAAGATTTTGTTTAGCCCACTTTAAATAATTTGAAGAAATTATTCAATTAGAATACAGTAGGTATTGTGATTTCCCGTGTTGTCTCCGGGACACTGAAGAATAGACCAACCGTAAACTGCGCGTATCGTAAGAGGCCACTGAACAAGAACTGAGGAATGCAGCGGGAAACCACCTCAGAAGCCATATTATTCTCAAGGTATAGGCTTCATTTTGATTAAGCATGACATTTGTGAAGGGATTAACTCATCGATGGTGTGCTCTTTATGGAGCGTGAAAAGTGGCACCTCAGCAGGAAAATGTACCTTGGGCCTGCCGCTTGACAGTACACAGAAGAAAGAGAGAGTTAGTATGTGATTTTAAATATGACTCATCCGTAACTTAGTGCACTGCCCACTGGCAGGTCCATGGTATATAACGCCACCACTCTTCTCTGCCTTCTGCTTTCCTCTTTATATCCGCATATGAGTTATGAGTGAATCTTTAAATCATCTAACTTACCTAATCTCGGCCTGCCTCTGCCACTATTTCTTCCATTCTGTCTACTATGCTTAGTGCTCTTACCGGGTGAAAATACATCAAATTCTAATTTTCAACCGACTACACCTGCGTACATTTTCCAACAGCAGCCCGCCTATATCAGCCTCCGCAGCATTCCATCTAAGTGTCAGGTCAGGATTTAATTAACCCGCTCCCGTAGTTTTATATTAATATATGTTTGCATGTCGAAGGCTGTACTGATAATAGACTGGACCACTTTAGGTCCTGTCAGAAACCATTAGGCCGTGAGTATTAATTACCTGACGTTGTTTTGTAAAGCCAATCTAGTAGCCGGTAACTGTCTGAGAGAAAAATTTTATTCATTTAAATATTACCGATGATAATTTATAGATTGTGTTTATGCAGCAGCATGCAGGGACCAATGGTCCTATACAGTATATACTGTTAATGCTGTCCGAGCTGCTTATACATGTATGTCTAATCCTCTCTAATCTTATGTCTCTCTGCCTGCTTCCCTTCCCCTCTCTCATTCTCACTCTTCCTCTCTCTCTCGTCTCTCCTCGCTCCTCGCTCAATCTTTGCTCTCTCTCGATCTATCGATCTATATCTCCCTCCCTCCCTTCCCTCCTCCCTCCCTCCCGCCCTCCCTCCCTATCCCTCCCTCCCTCCCTCCTCCCCCCTCTCTCGTATCGTACGCCCTCCCTCGTTCCCTCTCTCGCTCTCTCGCTCTCTCTCTCGGTCTCTCCACCATCCAAGTCTCTCGTAATGCTCTCTCGCTCTCTCTGTCCGCTCTCTTTCCTTTCTCTCTCCACCTCTCCTCCCTCTCTCTCTCTCGATCGTCTCTCTCCTCACACAAACCATCTCTCTCCTCTCTCTCTCTCTCTCTCTCTCTCTCTCTCTCTCTCTCTCTCTCTCTCTCTCTCTCTCTCTCTCTCTCTCTCTCTCAGTGTCTCTAGTCAGCTCTGACTCCTATGCTCTTGCTAGTTACTGAAAGATGCTGAAGAAACTTGTTGATAGAGAAGATATGAAAACATACCAGTCAACAATCTGATAGATACAATCAACGCCCTCGCTATGTCTAGATATTTCGGGGGGGGGGGGGATCTTCTCCCTTTTCCTTCCCGAGTCAGATTTTCAACTGCTATTATTTATTAATTTTATTTCACTAACCGAATAGCAATCATACATAGTTACTAGCATTGTCTATACCTGCAAGGTGAATAAGATATAAAAATTTATATCCTCAATTTCATGGAGTTTGTTTATTTTTGTATACATTTCGATGTATGTGTACATTTTTCGAGGATATATTTTATTTTTTTTAAACTATCTGTAATTAATTAACGTTAATTGGCTAATCAAAATATTGATGGAACGGCTCTAGCGGACCCAAAACACAATTTTTTGCCGTTACTTTTAACTCTCACCTAAGGTTCAATGCACAAATTATTTCTGAGTGATTTGGTCTCTTGTTGTAGCCAATTTCTATTGTGTTCATCATTTTGAACGTTGATAAAGCTGGTAGAGCTAATGTTAACGTCAGTTTCCTCAGTCGAAAGCGATGTCAGTGACGGGCGAGCCCAGGATTTGAACCCCGCACATACTGATCCGCGGTCGAGTATCTTACCGTCATCGTCACTGGCTCCAGTCTAGCAGTCTGTCAAAGATTACAAGGGAAAAGTGGAAAGATGCATTACCGAAATAATATGTGAAAATTAACAAATAGTTTTTTTGCAATTACATGGAGAGTCGTAGACACGCAAATTTTTCATTTAGAAGTTTCACTTCTTACCGTAAGAAATCGCAAGAAAATCGTTTACTGTCGCTGCGGGAGAGGGGCGGAGGTTAATTACTGGTGGAACAGGCGGTGCCGCCGCCGTAGCGTGGTTGAGTGGATAGAGTCCGGGCAGCTGATGCTTATGTCAAGTGTTCAAATCTGGAGTCAATTAGTTTCACATTAGTGAGTAACAAAACGATGTGCGCTGTAGCTCTCCTACATCATTACGATATTCTCTCTCTCTCTCTCTCTCTCTCTCTCTATATATATATATATATATATATATATATATATATATATATATATATATATATATCACTCTCTATCTCTCTATTTCTTTCTCTCTGTCTCTCTTCTCTCTTTCTCACTTTCTCACTCTGTCTCGCTGTCTCTCTCTCTCTCTCTCTCTCTCTCTCTCTCTCTCTCTCTCTCTCTCTCTTTCTCTCACTCTCACTGTACTGTTCTCTCAGGTGTTAATCAATTTTGGTGCTATTTTTAAAATGCTCTATTTTAACTATTGCGCAGTAGGGGCCGATGTAATTTTTTTAGACTGTTAGACTTTTATGTGAACTTTTTATTTGTATGCTGTTGTGTAATGTGTTGTAATGTGGTTGTATCTGTATAAGTTTACCACCAAGAAATTGTGGAGTAAAGATTACATTAATTATATATACAGTATATATATATATATATATATATATATATATATATATATATAATATATATTATATATATATATATATATATATAATTATCTCTACACTAGGATGCTATCTCATTTAGAATCTCTTCTCTGTTATCTCTTAGAGATAAACAGTATTTCATTAGTAGCACTTAGTTCATCACGCTCCAGTCAGACCTCCACAGTATCCTATTTCCTCGTCACTGCATATCTTATCTTGAGGAACGATTAGCACGGTAACTCTAGACCCAGTATACTGGCTGTTTCTACTAAGATGATTTCGAAGAATAGTTGGTCCAAATCACAAATTAAATAACGCAGGTTACCTACATAGCAAAGCTAAGGAATTCAAAAGCAACATCAATTTAGCAACTTATCGGAGATACTTAATAATAATAATAATAATAATAATAATAATAATAATAATAATAATAATAATAATAATACAGGTTTGACGTCCGCTTCCTCATACAAGTGTGATGTCAGGGACGTCAATAATAAGAATATCTAAGCTATAAAGCTAAGTTTACAAAGTTTATTATTATTTAACGTCTGTTTCTATAACACAAGTGGTCTGCGAGAGATAGTCTCTCTGAGATTCGTATCGAAGGTCTCCCTTTATTAAACCTCTACACACTATACCGTCAAACCTGTGTATAAGATTAGTCAGGTTAACGCCCGTTTCTTCATCAGAAGGAGACATCAGGGACGTCTCTAGCAGCACGGGCTCTGCGGATTGGCTCTGGCTATTCAACTGTGTGGGGCCAGAAAAACTGATCAGAAATTCTGCACGCCCTTTCAGTGTGAGCTAATTAATCCAAATATGAACTGCTCAATACTTCGCGATGTAGCTTAGTAAATAATCATATTTATTTGTAATAACAAATTAATGGACACACACACACTCATATATAATGTATATATATATATATATTATAAGATATTATATATATATATATATATATATATATATATAGATATATATATATATATATATATATAATGTTATATATATATATATCTATATGTATAATACGATATACATAAAATTATATATATATATATATATATATATATATATATATATATATTTATATATAATATAATATATAGAGTCTATATAAAATTTTATATATATACATATATATATATAGTCTATACATATATATATATATATATATATCGTCGGGTCAACGCCCCGTGACACAATAAATGTCAGGTTATCAGATTTCACTTTACTAGAAGATCTACAGAAGCCTAGGCGCATATGACACCTTGGGATTGTGCGGTGCTCATATGTGTGTATGAATGCATTCGTTGCATTTGTTGAATGCGTTGCATTCATTGCATTTGTTGCATTTTTGCACGTGTTGCATTTGTTGCATTTTTTGCACATGTTGCATTTTTTGCACTTGTTGCAATTGTTGCATATGATGCATTTGTTGCGTCGACTGCTGACTCGTCTATGAAGAATAATACTGTTCAATTAGCATCAGTTGTATTTGTAGTATTTAGCAGTATTTCTATATTTGTAGTATTTAGTAGTATTTCTATATTTGTAGTATTTAGTAGTATTTCTATATTTGTAGTATTTAGTAGTATTTCTATATTTGTAGTATTTAGTAGTATTTCTATATTTGTAGTATTTAGTAGTATTTCTATATTTGTAGTATTTAGCAGTATTTCTATATTTGTAGAATCAGTAATAATTATGTCTTATAAAATGAATAATTAGAAAAAAATTAATAATTAGGTCTCATTAGGGATTTTGACCTTGACTTTAAGCCAACATCATCATCTTATAAAATCTTGAGGCCTACAGTAATGGAAATAGTGCGTTTAAAGATTTTAGAGTTACAGTTTGCCACTGACTCTGTATTGATTTATACGAGATTGTATAGGTACAGTCAACACTATCTAAATCTAAATTAAATCTAAGAGTAAATGCTTTAAGTTAATTTTTGAAATTCATTGTTATTAGTTCTATACGAGATATCTCATCACATGAAATAATTTGAAGTAGATCATTGGCTTAGAGTCCAGTCTAACCGTCGTTTGTATTTTCTCTTGCACTTTGTCAGTTAATAATTAAGTAGTACTTAAAATATTCCCTTTCATAAACACCACTTTTGTAGTCCTGTAGGAATAATTTATAATTTGTATTGATTAAATTTCAAACTTTTCATCAATATTTTCAACTGCTTCCAGAATAGAGACCGTAGGGCTTCTGACCTTAACGTTGAACTCACATCATAAGTCAGACCATCTAAGTGCCTTAAGTTACCTATCTCAGCGTATAGATTTCGACTTCACTTTTTATCAGTTATAAAACTAGTAAATACCATGTATTAAGAACCAAGAGATGAATAACTTAAAACTCAGACATAAGTAACTTAGTCTTTGTGACGGCAGCTAGAGTGTGTTAGTCGTCTTGAAGAGAAGCATTGTCCTTCAGAACCTTGACGTTAATCACACTGGAACCTAACTAGTACATATTAACAAATACGACCAATATTAAAGGCATTAATAAACATATAGTTACATCCTTGACATCATCCTTGTATGAGCAAACTAACGTTAAACCTTTATTATTATGTTATATGGCGCCAAAACACATAAAAACTAAAATTCTAAGTTGTAAAATGTTAGCAATTCTTGCTAAATTGTTTGTTGAACATCTCTTATTCATTTTAGTAAATGACTCTGGGATCTTTGACACATAAATATTGTAATCAAATGTTACATTGAAAGACGTACAGCTTTCTCGTAGTTTACGCTCGATGCATTTTCCCTGGAACTGAAGTACGGTAAGATGCGGAATGCAGGCAGTATGGAAGACAGCGGAGTTTGGCTGATAATAGACGATGTCTAAACGACACGCGCCTGAATGACGCAGTGTTTAGACATGGATATGATGTTTTAGTTGTGAGGTTGTGCTGAGACGAGATAGAGATCACACTCGTGGCGTGGGAGAAAGGTTTGCTTGATTGACAGACCGCTCCATTGTTATAATACGTGTGTTTATTCTACTACAGCATTGCCTGAAATCAGAAATGTCGGCCATTCTATGTCTGCATGTCTTAATTTTATGGCGTATGATATTTGATTGTAGTGCTTTAGTGTTTGAAATAGAAGAGTGATGAATTATCATCATCATCATCTTCATCATCATCATCATGAAATCATGAATGATTGATTGATTGACTCACTGAAAGATTTACTGATTGATTGATTGATTAAATGATCGATTGATCGATCGATATTTTGCTGTAGTACTTTCTGTGTTTGAAATAGAGGAGTGAGGGATTATCATCATCATAATGATGACGTCCCTGACATCATCCTTGTATGAGGAAACGGACGTTAAACCTTTATTATAATGATTATTATCATCTTCATCATCATCATCATCATCATCATCATCATCATCATCATCATCATGATATCATGAATGATTGATTGACTCACTGATTGATTTATTGATTGATTGATTAAATGATTGATTGATCGATCGATCGATTGACTGATTGATTGATTTATTGATTGATCGATTGACTGATTGATCGATTGACTAAATGATTGATTTATTGATTGACTGATTGATTGATGATAGGGAAGTACGTTTTAAATAGACTAGTGTAAATGGAATGGCAATAGATATATGCCGAACATATTCAAATATCTAAAGTGCAACAGATAGAGAATGCAGCATGTATCAAAGGTCATGCTGAAAATATCCGTTGTTTCATTCACAAATAAATAGTTCAAATATCGATGAAATCATAAACAACTATTAAACATTAAACAATTAGCAAAATATGTGGGTGTTTTCTGGATGATTTCTGCTGGCATTTCTTTGAATAAATCGTGTTGAAAATCTTGAAGCTTAAAAACTCAATAAATAATTACAATAAAAATATCTGAAGGTTTACCACATTTAAACCAATTGATTTCCTGATTTAGCGCAAGTTTTGTGTTCCACTAGTGATGAAGGGTTAGTATATATATAATTCTGGTTGTGTAGTTTGTGCAGTGGTTTGTTTTTACTCCAGCCATGTTTATACTGGTATCGATTGGTGCTACCAAGACTGGTGTTTTGTTAGAACAGCTGCGTGCGTTCAGCCGGTATTTATCTCTCACATTATGGTAACACGATACTTTCACATAATCCCTCCGACACATATTCTCTCTCCCTCTCCTTCTCTCTCTTTCTATCTCTCTCTCTATCTCTATCTCTATATATATATCTCTCTCTCTCACTCTCTCTCTCTCTCTCTCTCTCTTCCTATCCTCTGTACTGATTTCAGCGTTTAGGTAATGTGAGCATGATGAACCTAGAGCTAAGCCATCTTTGATTGATTAATTTATTGGATTGATTAATTGTTTGGTTGGTTGATTGCTGATTTGCTTGGTTTATAGATTTGTTGGTTGGTTAACTGCTTGTTTTGTTGGTTAGTTGGTTGGCTGGTTAGTTGATTGGTTGATTGGTTGGTTCTTTTAAACTAGACTAGGGTAAATGGAATGGCAATCGATGTATGCCGAACATATTCAAATATAAACTTAGTTTGGATGGCTGGTTAGTTAATTGATTGGCTGACAGATTGATTGATTGATTGATTGGTTTATTGATTGATTGATTAATTCATCGATTGATTGATTGACTGATTGATTGACTGACTGATTGATTGATTGATTGATTAGCGTGTTGGTGTATCAACTGGAGAATTAATTGACGTTATCAATGTAACCTTCCTCCCCCTATCCTATCCCACTCCTCTCCACTCCTCTTTTCTCTCTCCTCTCTCCACTCCACGCGGACCTGGAAGACTCATCGACGGATATTGACGGCGGTGTCGGGTGTCCTCACCCACCCGTCCTACCTGCTTCCAGGTCTCCTGGATTTGATTCAGCCACATCGGTTGTGACGTAGAGGCGGACTAGACTGTTTCAATGCTCATCCCTAGCACAGAGATGCTTATATGAACAGCAGTGAAGATGATCTACATTCATTCACAATGATATCCAGCTCTTTTAGTATCATCTCTCTCTCTCTCTCTCTCTCTCTCTCTCTTAGTGCACTGCCTACTGTCAGGTCCATGGTAAATAACGCCTCCACTCTTCTCTATCTTCCGCTTTCCTCTTCATGTCCACACATGAGTGGGTCTTTAAATCATCTAACATACCTAATCTCGGTTATCCTAGACAACTTTGATTCATTTCACCTCGTTTTCGTTCTGTTAAAAAACAAGTAAAGCTAAGGTTAACTTCAGTTTCCTCACTCGAAAGATATGTCAGTGACGGGCGAGTCCAGGATTTGAACCCCGAACATACTGATTCGCGGTCGAGTGTCTTACCTACTTCGCCACTGACTCCATTCTATCGACATAAGTGGTGCTCATCGATGAGCTATACATTCTATTGCGCTAACTTGTGTCGCGGACCTGCCTTTTGGCGAGGAAGTGGCGTACCATGAAGTGGCTGGAGCCAGTGGCTATGTCGGTAAGATATACGACCGCGGATCAGTATGTGCGGTGTTCAAATCCTGGGCTCTCCCGTCACTGACATCGTTTTCGAGTGAGGAAACTGACGCTAACCTTAGCTTTTTCTGCTTTAAAATTGTGTCGTTGATCTGCCATTGGGCGAGGAAATGGCGTACCACGTCGTGGCTAGTCAGGTATGACGTCGACACGTGTTCTAGTGGATAGAAACCAGCAAGCTCAGGATCTGACTCGGTAATTAATTAGCAAGTATAATTGAGCGACTGCGAGAGATAATAGAGTTAATCGTATGCGGAGAGGCTGCAGTGAATTGATTAAATGTAACTGTCAATCTAACAAAGCTAAATTCTAACAAAGCTTCTATCATTGCTGGAGCCAGTGACGATGTCTGTAAGATATTCGACCGCGGATCAGTATTTGCGGGGTTCAAATCCTGGGCTCGCCCGTCACTGACATCGCTTTCGAGTGAGGAAACTGACGATAACATTAGCTTTTAAAGCTTGAACTCCTGACCACTTGCTGGCTCCGCTCTTGCCCCACTAAACCAACACTCACATCAAACCCGAACAAATGTTGCTGCAAGAAGCTATGCAATACCAACTAAGCTCAGCTCCTGGAATGATAAAAACTTCATAACCCGCATGATAAGTGATGCTACTAAACTACAGTTAATTTAATCTTGCTTTAAACTATTTTATTTGTATTTGCATTATGCAATTATTTTCGCCTCTCTCTTTCTCTCTCTCTCTCTCTCTCTCTCTCTTAGTGCACTGCCTACTGGCAGGTCCATGGTATATAACGCCTCCATTATTCTCTATCTTCCGTTTTCCTATTCATGTCCACACACAGCGGATCTTTAAATCATCTATAACATTCCTTTTGATATGCCATTATTCTTGGGATTCTGCTTATGACGAGGTGGGCCCCCTGTGCCTTCCTCAGCTTCGACTAGCATTTACTGGGCAGGGGCGTCATTCCCTGAGAAATCAATCCTGTTTACTCACTATTTTCGCGTATATATTGTTTAATGTAATTATGTTCGTATGTTCCATTTCGTATGTAAACAACTTCCAAACGAAAACTTCCTGACTGACTTAGACACAGTAGACTGAAGTATGACTTTTTGGTGTATTTCCTTTGCCTTCTTCTGTTCTTGCCTGTCGCCTCTTTTGACACGTGCAGCTTGCGGGTGATCTATACTTCAGTGGCCGTGATGTAACTCACGTAATTTTTCAGGCTATTACAAGAACGATTAAATTGGAGTGATTTTATGATTTTAATTAAATTATTGAGTCAAATGAGGGTATTAAGTATTAATGGTTGAATTGCTTTCATTTAGTGCTCGTATTTCATGAATTAATCTGCTTCAAACACACCCACATTTTGCATCATATTAAAACCATTTAACTTATTAGTCAATAATTTTCTTCACCGACTGGAACGTAATTTGAACACACTCCGGTAATTTACAGTGGTATAGATTTCACTCGACTGCTTAAAGTCTTTCGGTGCAAACTTAACTTAAGTCATAAAAGGTAAGCAATATTGGAAGGGCCATAAGTCAAGCATTGATTTATTGCTATTTCTTATCTGGGAACCAATTCTCATCAAACCTACACGACATGCTGTATAGTTGCATTGCCGACTTGATAAATAATTAAAACGTATCAAGTTTAAATATAAAATGGTATTAAGTCAATTATAAAAAGGTATTTACTTTCGGTTTTGAAATCTTCTTTCGTACCAACATTATAGCTGTAAATTAACATTTTATATTCACTAGTTTCGAAATGCATAATATTATGTTAGCTAAAAACACAAAATTCAAGAGAAGGTGAATTAATGTTCGATAACTATAATAGTTCCAGTAAATAAAGTTTGAAGAATTAACATGCATCTCTTCCAAGAGAATTATTCTTAACTTCAGTTGCACCATAACCATATATCAAGCACTAAGACTTACGATTCTACTCTATACTCTATATGTGCTAATATTGACGTCCCTGACATCATTCCTGGATGAGAAAACGGACGTTAAACCTTTATTAAATATATGATAATAATATTAAGAAAAGGTCTAAAAAAGCTTCTAAGTTACACGACAATACATCGCCCAATTTTTGGTATTATTTTTAGGCTACAAAATTTAATCTCTATTTTCTCGAGCATTCTAATTTGATTTTTCGAATAATCTATTGTAGACTTGTACAGAACCTCTGACATCAGACCAAGCACAGACTCTAACTTAATTTAACGACCTTCACCCTTCAAGGTCAACGGCTCAAGGTCATCCACCATGCTGCAGGATCACAACGGACCTAGATCATTCCCGTCCAATCCCGCCCAGGATCAGCCACTCTCATCCTGCTCCGTGCTGAACTCACCGGGGCCCAACCTTCTACCCCCTGACTCCAGGGCCCCCTGCGCCTCTGACTCTAGGCCCCCCTGCGCCCCTGACACCAGGCCCCCCTGTGCCCCTGGGTCGAGCAGCCCCGGTTCCTCCTCGTTCGGTTTCACCCAGGAACAAGTGGCCTGCGTGTGCGAGGTAAGAAGTCCATCAATCAATCAATAAATAATTACAAAGGTTAAATTTTGTACTCCATTCCGCTAGTACCCTTCTTGGACTGAATAAAGGATTTTGGGTCGCACGGTTTATGGACTCCTCACTCTGCTCATCGGTTTAGATTTGGTTCCACAGTGCTATATTGTACTGTACTGTACTGGACCGTACTATACAATACTGTGCTGTACTGTACAGTAGTGTACCGTACTGTATTGTACTGTACTGTAGTGTACCATACTGTAGTGTATTGTACTGTACTTGCTGTACTTGAAGTATCGTACTGTACTCTACAGTACCGTACTGTACTGTACTGTACCGTACCGTACTGTACTGTAACGCACTCTACTGTACTGTACTGTACTTACTATACTGTGCTGTGCTATACTGTACTGTACTATACTATGCTATACTGTATTGTGTGGTATCTCATAGGTGCTACAGAACGCAGGTAACATAGACCGGCTAGCCAGGTTCCTCTGGTCTTTGCCAGCCTGTGATCAGCTCCACAAGAACGAGAGTGTCCTCAAGGCAAAGTCAGTCGTCGCCTACCACACCGGAAACTACAAAGAACTCTACCAGATCCTCGAGGGATATCCCTTCTCCGTCTACAACCACGGCAAGCTCCAATCTCTCTGGTTAAAGGCACACTACGCAGAGGCGGAAAAGCTTCGAGGTCGGCCGCTCGGCGCGGTGGGGAAATATCGAATTCGAAGGAAGTACCCTCTGCCTCCCACTATATGGGACGGCGAGGAGACGTCTTACTGTTTTAAAGAGAAGTCTCGGACACTTCTGAGGGACTGCTACGCTAGGAACCCCTACCCCTCCCCCAGGGAGAAGAGAGCCCTGGCCGAGGCCACGGGTCTGACCACTACCCAGGTCAGCAACTGGTTCAAGAACAGGAGACAGCGAGATAGAGCCACTGAGGCCAAAGATAGGTCAGTCTCTCTCTCTCTCTCTCTTTCTTTCTCTCTCTCTCTCTCTCTCTCTCTCTCTCTCTCTCTCTCTCTCTCTATATATATATATATATATATATAGAGAGAGAGAGAGAGAGAGAGAGAGAGAGAGAGAGAGAGTGAATGTCTTAATAGAGTAGGGGTATGTATGATAGTAACAATGGTATTAAACACTCGTTATTCTCGGCACTCATACGCGATATATACTCAGACTCCGCTCTCGACGATATACACTTAAGATCATAAACTCTTCTTGTAATATCAAATGAGATATTTATTATGAATAATAATAATAATAATAATAATAATAATAATATTAAAGGTTTAACGTCCGTTTCCTCATCCAATGATGATGCCATGGAATTGATATTAGCGAATAATTGCCTCTCAGGACATCTATCGCTAGAGATAATCATGGACGACGGCTAAGATTGTCCCACCTGTAGATAAAGCCGATGAAGTCTTGAACATTGAGTGCTGCAGAGTCATTACAAAGCGCTTACTTGACATGATTTGATTGATAGCGCACACTTTCTATCACAACTCTCGAAGGTTGATAGATAACTGAGTGCCTCATTGACTTGTCGATTGTCCATGACAACAGTAACTCTAATATCTCTTTCTAGAGTTTTGTTTGGTAGAGAATTTGCAGACACGTCTTGTTAGTCGCATTTTTATGTAAATTATTCGCTGCTTAGACACGTCTAGAGAGACACGTCTATAGAGACACGTCTAGAGTGACACGTCTAAAGAAACACGTCTAGAGAGACACGTCTAGGAGACACGTCTAGAGAGACACGTCTAGAGAGACACGTCTAGAGAGACACGTCTAGAGAGACACGTCTAGGAGACACGTCTAGAGAGACACGTCTAGAGAGACACGTCTAGAGAGACACGTCTAGAGAGACACGTCTAGAGAGACACGTCTAGATAGACACGTGTAGAGAGACACGTCTAGAGAGACACGCCTATAGAGACACGTCTAGAGGGACACGTCTATAGAGACACGTCTAGAGGGACACGTCTATAGAGACACGTCTAGAGAGACACGTCTAGAGAGACACGTCTAGATAGACACGTCTAGAGAGACACGTCTAGAGAGACACGCCTATAGAGACACGTCTAGAGGGACACGTCTATAGAGACACGTCTAGAGGGACACGTCTATAGAGACACGTCTATAGAGACACGTCTAGAGAGGCACGCCTAGAGAGACACGTCTAGAGAGACACGTCTAGATAGACACGTCTAGAGAGGCACGCCTAGAGAGACACGTCTAGAGAGACACGTCTAGATAGACACGTCTAGAGAGACACGTCTAGATAGACACGTCTAGAGAGACACGCCTCAGCTTCTATTATTACTATTATGATAATTATTAATTTTTATTTTTTTATTTTTTACCCCGGTGGAAAGAACCTGGGGTTTGATAAAAACGATTCAAGCAATATGTGCTAAATCGCCGCCCGGCTACTCAAGGTCATCAATCGGCTATTTTATCATTATTATTATTGTTCATATTTATTATGATTATTATGTTTATATTTATTATTATTATTTTTATTACTATTATAATTATTATTATTATATTGGTATCATTATCGGTATCATTATAATCATCATCATCATCATCTTCATCATCTACACCACTATTTCATATCGCTTGTCATAGTTGTGATATAGTTCACCTCAGTATGCTCTGCCCATGCAATCTCTGTCAAGTGTGTAAACTGGGAAATGAGAAACTTTTCTTCAAATACGGCTTCCGACTATTTCCTCTAAACGTGTCTTTATTTAACACGACTTTCTTCAATGTGTCTTTACTTAACACGTCTTTTTCTTCATTGTGTCTTTTTTATTTAACGTATCCTTTCTTGAAAGTGTCTTTATTTAACGTGTCCATATCAGCTCGTCTTCTTTTTACTTTATTTAGGGTGTCTTTTTAAACCTGACTTTATTTAATGTGATGTAACTATTTTTTAACTATTTTTACATAATCGTAAATGAAAAAATATATGAGAAATGTTAATTACACGTAATTAACATGACATAACGGCACACTGGGTCAGGAAGCACAGTGCTTCATAACATAACATAACGGCACACTGGGTCAGGAAGCACAGATGCTTGTTTAAGACCCATTTCCTCCTTCCTCTTCATGGTTATTAGTAATCGTTGCCTTTTGATGTCGCATCAATTGCAGCCGGCGCGGATTTAAGAATAACCTTACTAATAATTATACTATATACACATAATTATACAATATTTATCCATGATTATACAATAATAAATATAGTTATACACAACATGACACACTAATTGCTTTAAAAGTTTATAATTTGAAAGATAAATAGTTTGAAAGACGGATTGGGGAGATTAAAAAAATGTATGACAGAATTTTGAAGCTGCTAATAAATTGTAGTACAAAATATACTGTGCGATATTATATTTATTATTGTATAATTCTGCATAATTATGTAAAATTATAGTGTAATTAGCCTGATTAACTAACAATAACTAACAGTGATTAACAATGATTAATAATGATAAACAATGAGTTACGTAACAATGATTCACAATGATTGACAATGATTAACAATTATTAACAATGATTACTAATGATTACCAATGATTAACAATGATTATCCGACAAGAGAAGATTTTGTGTCGCCCTTTAATTTTAGAAACTGTCAAACAGCATGGCTACAAAGTTCCGTCTGACAATTATATAAAAAATTAACTGCTGCTTTTATAAATTAATTAATTCAACACAAAATTAATTTGGCTGTTCAGTTAATGATTGAATTAATTAATTCATTAGGGCGCTAGTAGAGAAAGAATAAACAACCTGCTTTAATTTTATCCCTTTGATTTACTAATTAATTAACTAATATATTTAATACCATTTATTTGAATAGATTGTAGTACAAAAGATTCTAGAAAAGTAAATACTGGGTTGCAGTGGTTACTTTGAATTCCAGTAATTTTATAATAAAGGGTTTGTTAGGGTTTAGCAAACAATCAAGCAATTAAATTGGTTGATTGCTTGATTACTTTACCAAAGAGTTAATTATTATTGATTTTCCTTTATTATTGATTACTATTGATAATCAGCTGATTATTTAAATGTGTTATTGATTGATTAATTAATGATTATATTTTTCGAATGAATATCTTATTGATTGATTGCTCCAACAATTATTCGACTATGTAGCTATAGGCCTACATGAAACAATTAATCGATCAACGGACACTGATTGACTAGTTGACTTATTGATTAATTATTTACCTAAGCTACAAGATCGATAGATTGATTAGTAGATTGATTGGATTATTGATGTTAAGACTTACTTTTCGCACCGCAGACATAATCAATCTACCCTGACCATTTTTGATCATCGGACTGGCATTTGTTTAGGACCTAACTTCTCAGCACATTTATTTTGCAGATTGGTCTAGGTGAATTGATCTGTAGTGATGTGTGCTGTTGGGGACGTCCCTAACATCATCCCCGGATGAGGAAACGAACGTTAAACCTTTATAATTATTATTATTGATTGTATATTTTAGCTATAGAGACGCAGGTTCAGGTCACGGTCTCTCCAGTCATCTACTCAACGATTCTTCTGGTCTCGATCCCAAAAGCGAGCCCTCCCCTTCCCCCCTCAGCCATCAAGACCTTTCAGAATCTTTCGGGGGTCCAAATTCAATGCTTCAGCAAACCAGCTTTCATCAACAACCGCTTCAGATGCAACATCCCGACAACTGTTATCAGCAACCTGCCCTATACCACAACGTGCTTGCTGGGTGTAATACTGTAGGCAATTCGTTAAATATCAGCGCCAATTCAAATCGTTGCTCGCAGCTGATTGGTGGAAATCATAACGGTCTGATGACGTTATATGACGTTTCTGCTACGCGATTGGACGATTATTCAAATTCATATTATGCAACTGCCGCAGCGGCCCATATGCAAATTTATGGCGGAGTGTCTAGACCAATGGAAAGCAGCCGATTGGATGATATTACTACACACTCCGCCTACTATAATAATGTGACCAATAAGCAGCAGTTATTTGGACAAGTAGATCTTAGGGCGCAGAGTTAACCTTATATAAGTTATTTTAACCTTTAACCTTAACCTTTATAAGTTAGTTTATAATTCTTCGAATATAAAACAGATATCATGGCTTGCATTACAATTATGTTGCAGAAAATTCTAATAATTTAAAATTTATAAATGCTTATGTATGCTAGTCCTCTTTTTTCGTTCACGGGAAGAAATTGGGAGGATTAGGCTCATTTAAAGTTTCTAATGGGGGATTGGTGGTCCAAAATATCAATAACAAGGGATAAGCCCCACATTTAAGCTTTTCATAGTTGGAAATGAACTTTCTGTTTATAAAGTTAAAGTAGGCCCTATTTTACATCTCTGTGAAATGTTTATTAATTTGAATCACGTTATAATAAGTATAGGCCTATCGTTCAAGTTAAAAATGCATTTTGATCCTAACAGTGTTTTAGGGGTTATACTTTATTTATCTTTTAACATCGTATCGTACTTGACTTTAGCTTCAGTCAGACATTTAAAACTTTGAACCTGGGTAAACACGTGATCCTGCCAACATTGCTCGTAATTAGTTATGCAGATCCTTTAGAATAGATCTGGAGGAATAAGCCTAACATTTACCTAAGACCTAAAGTAGTCCTAAGACTAAAAAACTTGAAGCGTACTGACAATTTAGCCTAGCTTGCATCCGGTTAATATAGAAACTCTTATTTTGCGTGTATCTTGAAGTCCTCATGTTAGTCTTAAGGTGCAGAAAATTCCACACTGGATGATATATAATTTTATTTGACGACAAGTTAATTCTTTGTTAACACTCAGAAGCAACTTTAAACCTCTCAATGGTTCCTCAGTTAAATTCATAACTGATATAAATTACTAGTTATTCTTGTTTCAGGTTTTGATTTGTTGCAGTTGCACAGCTGTTGGATTTTTAGTTTAAACGTAATGCGAAACACTAATTTTAATGTTTAGTTAATTCAGCAATCATTAGGCTTACCTATTTGATGCTTCAAATTCTAAGTAAGGAATTCAAATTAACCAACCAAGAGTTGTTGAGGACGATATAGTGGATATAAACTAATTGTAGAAAGTATATACTCGAGCTTTTGTTTTATTTAGATCATGTCATAGTAGAATAATTAGACATCCTAGCTATTTCTAACTCCTATTGAGAAATTGAGATTATGTATTGCTGTTTAGATTGCGACATTTAACTTGTGCTCAGATTCATAATGGCAATAATAACTTCATAGTTACGCAGTTAAACCATGTTGTTGTTGTTGTTATTGTTGTTGTTGCCCAATCAGCAGCCATGCTGACTTTCTACTTTCCTACTAAGATAGTTTACGGTTACTATTTGTGAGATAACCATTGTGCTACGGGTTTTGATGGCTGCACATTGGTTAGAGCGCTTGACTTCGCTACAGTAGGTAAGTAATTTGGCTGAGTGAGTGTAGACGTACGGCTGTGTGAGTGTAGATGTATGGCTGTGTATGTGTGTGTATGGCTGTGTATGTTTGCATGTATCACTGTGTACGTGTGTATGTATGTCTGGTTGATTTGTTTGTGCAGTGATTGAGGTAAGTGGATTGTCAGATGATAATGAGGTTCTCTTGAGGCTTCCCAAGACACACATCAGGGGCTTCCTTTAACTCTCTCTTCACTCCAAATATTCGTGGCCCATATGACACAACCTAAGCATACCATCCTGGCTGTCTTCTCCCTAGTCCCAATTTAACTTATTTAATTTTTAGTTGCAAGGAATCCTTAAAACGGTGAGTTCATTTTGCTTAAAAAAAATGACAAAAGCTGACAATACTTTGTTATATTATTCTGATTATTTTCCTTTCTAAACACTAATAAAATTATGTAAACTATCCCACTGTACTCTCAAATTTTCTAAAGGATTCCTGATTCTTCGCTCAATTGCTGAAGAGACTTTTTTGACAGAATGGAAGACAAATGCAGAATGAGCAAAGGAAAAATCATATACCGGAGCAAAGGAAAAATCAATACCGTACTAATGGTGGAGAATTTGCTAAGTAAACAATGATACCCCTGGGTTCGATTCCTAACATTAACCTTCCTATATGCAGAAAACACAGATATATATATATATTATATATATATATATATATAATATATATATATATATATATATATAGTATGTATGTATGTATGTATAAAAGACATTATAATATACGTATATACGTACATATATATACTTTGTATTTATATATATTATATATATATATGATATCTATATATATATATATCTATATATATATATATTCTATATTATATATACTTATATATTATATATTATGTATTCATACTATATATTATAATAGCGTTATATAAGATATATATACTATATGCCTATAATCTATATTCTAACTATATATATATATATATATATATATATAGATATATTATAGAAGAGAGAGAGAGAGAGAGAGAGAGAGAGAATAGAGAGAGGGGGGGGGGGGTGGGGGTGGATGAGGGAGGTGAAGAGAGAGGAGATAGAGGGAGAGAGAGAGAGAGAGAGAGAGAGAGAGAGAGAGTAGACTAACATGTTTTGACATATTCAATCTAGCACAAGTCGCTCATCGGTTGTGTAGTCGCTGCCCCATGAGCTGCTAATCCTTCAATCATCAGCACAGCTGTGTGGGGATATCTCAGCAGCATTATACTAAAAACCAACAACAATAGTAATAAAAATTAAAATAATAATAATTATTATTATTACTAGTTCATAAACGACTTGATCTGGCGCGCCCTGAGTCGAGCGAATATCCCAGCCATTAAAGAGCCCCTGGGACTGATCCGCACTGATGGTAAACGTTCAGACGGTGTCTCTCAAATTCCATGGGCAGAGGGGAAGTGTGTTAGCTGGGACGTCACTGTTACGGACACTTTTTCAATAGGCAACCTCGGTCTTTCTTGCGCTGCTGCTGGTGCTGCAGTAGAGGCCGCGGCTAATAGGAAAACTCTGAAGTATGCCGAAATCTCTGGCAACTATATCTTCATGCCCATTGCCTTTGAGACCCTGGGGCCCATCAACTCTCTCGCATCAGACTTTATTGACGAAATAGGCAGGAGGACCAGCGCCATTACTGGTGATAAGCGCGAAAAATCTTTTCTGTGGCAGCGACTGTCTATTGCTCTCCGGCGATTCAATGCAGTCTGCTTCAGTGGCACTTTGGCTAAAGCGGCTTCCCAGAGTGCAGAGGAATTATTTTAATCGCTTTTTTAAAACTTTTAATTAAATAAAGTCTCTTTTATCTTATTTTTTAGCCCAGGGCCCTTTACAGCCCAGGGCATTAAAAAAATAGTATTATTATTATAACTTTGTTTTCGAAATGCCCTGGGCTGTAAAGGGCCCTGGGCTAAAGAAAAGATATAAGGAATCTATTTAATTCAAAGTTTAAAAAAGATGCGATTAAAATAATTATAATAGTTGATAATTCTATTCGAGTAGTGTCCTATTCAGAGTCTGCATTCGTGCTCCACTGTAAACAAAGATTATGCTTTATCTATAATTTTTGTAACTTATGGTTCGGAAAAACTGTGGCTTCTGCGATGGTTTCCCATTGCCTTCCTTAGTTCTAGGCATGTCGCTTCTTATGCCAAGTGCAGTTAGCGATAAATCTATTCTTAAAAGACCTGGACACAGCAAGCGAATTGTTTATATTTCTGAATAATTTAAAAAATATATAGAAAATGTAAATGATTAAAAATATTAATATAGACCATAGTAATAAATTATAAGAATGGATCGCCTGAAAGAGTTAAACAATGATTCAATGTACATGATCCCATGATTTACTGTGATTGAATCATTAGACTCCGCAGTGATTCAATGTAGATGATCCCATGATTTACTGTGATTGAATCATTAGACTCCGCAGTGATTCAATGTACATGATCCCATGATTTACTGTGATTGAATCATTAGACTCCACAGTGACTTAATGTGTAGAATCTTATGATTTACTGTGATTGAATCATTACACTCACCCGTCACTGATGATTTCTATGAGTGAACTGAAGAAATGAGTTGAAATTTGAGAATAGACCAACCAAACACTGCACTTGTTCACTGAGTCAAACTCAAAAGTTGATGACCAGAGAGAGAGAGAGAGAGAGAGAGAGAGAGAGAGAGAGAGAGAGAGAGAGAGAGAGAGAGAGAGAGAGAGAGAGAGAACTATGTTTATTTGCGATACACTCAAAATATACAGTGACTTACAAAAACAAGACCGTCAAAGAGGTCACAATTAACCTATCTAGTTGACCACCCCTCAATCATACAAATTGAAAAATAACTAGGCAAACGAAATAAGAGAGAGAGAGAGACTTTAGAGTGAGAAAAAGGAAAAAAGAGGAGGAAAAAGAGAGAGTGAGAGAAAGATAGAGCGAGAAAGAGAGAGAGAGAGAGAGAGAGAGAGAGAGCTAGAGAAAGAGAGAGCTAGAGAGAGAGAGAGAGAAAGAGGAAGGGACAAACACTAAGCGAGATGGACAGAGGGATGAAGGCAGAACCTTGAAGGGATTTTAACTCAGGGTCACAGAGTGCTGCAGCCGTCTTATATGAAACCTGATAACTTACCATCACCCCACTTCTCTTACCTCACTCCCACCCACTACCCCTCAATACATCTCAACTGCTGCTTTCCAAAATTGAAAAACATGATAAACTCTTTTTCGGCTGAGTTATGGAAAGCATGCAGCCATCTTCACCTCCTTTTCTTTAATTCCCGTTACTTTGGACTGAAATTTCCTGGATTTTAGAATTTACATCGCTTTGGACCTTCTTTTTACTCGCCGGCTTGATTTTGACTCAAAAGTGCTCGATGTTGTCATTGATGACTGTAGCACTATAATTGCTGTTATTATTATAATTTTCTTTAGGTAGAGACCACGATTGTTCCAGTCTAAGTAAATTTCTATTTACCATAAACTTAAAAACTCCTGCAGTATTTTCTAATTAGCGCTAATTTGACGATTTTGTTATCTAATTTCGATGTCGATTTAAAAAAGAACGATTTCATAGTCAATTACCTCTTCTAATCAATCAGTGGTATTGATCAACCAATCACCTCTTCTAATCAATCAGTGGTAGTGATCAACCAATCACCTCTTCTAATCAATCAGTGGTAGTGATCAACCAATCACCTCTTCTAATCAATCAGTGGTAGTGATCAACCAATCACCTCTTCTAATCAATCAGTGGTATTGATCAAGCAATTACCTCTTCTAATCAATCAGTAGTAGTGATCAAGCAATCATCTAATCAAGTGATCAACCAATCACCTCTTCTAATCAATCAGTAGTAGTGATCAACCAATCACCTCTTCTAATCAATCAGTGGTATTGATCAACCAATCACCTCTTCTAATCAATCAGTAGTAGTGATCAACCAATCACCTCTTCTAATCAATCAGTGGTATTGATCAACCAATCACCTCTTCTAATCAATCAGTGGTAGTGATCAACCAATCACCTCTTCTAATCAATCAGTGGTAGTGATCAACCAATCACCTCTTCTAATCAATCAGTAGTAGTGATCAACCAATCACCTCTTCTAATCAATCAGTGGTATTGATCAAGCAATCACCTCTTCTAATCAATCAGTAGTAGTGATCAACCAATCACCTCTTCTAATCAATCAGTGGTATTGATCAACCAATCACCTCTTCTAATCAATCAGTGGTATTGATCAACCAATCTCCTCTTCTAATCAATCAGTGGTATTGATCAACCAATCAACTCTTCTAATTAATTATGTTTCGCTCTGAAGTATATCGAGTAACAAATTCATCTGAAAATTCGTGGCAGATTTGATGCGGAAGAATTATAACCAAAACAAAAACAAAAACTCTATTTTTTTAGTATTTGGAAAAACGAAAGATGTCTGCTATGAAATCAATTTCTTTTAAAATAGTTAATATAATAGTACATGTATAGGCCTCTATATATTACTAATACAGTAGATTTAAGCATATTTAAACTGCTCTGCCTAGCCTGGAGCCTAGGTAGAGCAGGGAGGATGATGGACGGGTGAGATGCCTCGAGGCGCCCCGGGCCCAACACGGGCCTCTAGCAGTGCCTCTACCGAACGTCTGGGCTTTGATACCGGCTCAGATCTCACCTCGTGCCCCCGTTCCTGTGTTAGACCACGTGTGAGTTCTACATGTACATGTCTAGTGCCTGAGTTAAAGCTGGTAAAGCTAACGTTAACATCAGTTTCCTCTAAGGTTCAAAACTTAACCCGTTTTTTCCTCGTGGCTCAAAACTTAGTCCGGTTTTTCCAAGTGAATCAAAACTTAGCCCGGTTTTTTCACGTGGTTTAAAGCAGAACATTCTACTGGTCTGCAATTCTCTTCGTGTTTTATTCGAGACACCCCTGTCGACTTCGAGTTAGAAACGGACACTAAATGATCAAAAACTTTTATTTAGTCAGATTTAGTTAAATATTTATCTAATAAAGCAAAACTTATTAAATCTACAACTATTGTAATACCTAGCCCAGGAACCATTTACAATACAGCAGCGTGTATTCGTCTGTTTGCTCAAGTCAGCATTCATTGTTTACCCTCGACCCACATCCGCTGTAGTCTCTCAAAGAACTGCAATAAGATTAGCGCCATAATGGAGTGTTGTCAGTACACAGACAAGAGGTCGACAATTAATGCTAAATACAGACAACAAACAAATCTATGACTTGATTCTGGCCCGCCCCTTGCTAGAGCAATTACAGCGAGAGTTTGCTCGATTACGAGGATTAACATGTAAACTCTATTGTGACGATGTAGATTAGTTCATTAAACCGATTTGTTCAGTCGCCAGCAGATAACAGGAGAATCAGTGGATCTGCCAGTTTAATCTCTCTCTCTCTCTCTCTCTCTCTCTCTCTCTCTCTCTCTCTCTCTCTTCAGTGCACTGTTAAGTGGCAGGTTCAAGGTACATATTCATACTCAAAGTCTGCTTTCTTTCTCATAAGAGCACTCCTTAGATCAGCAAGTTAATTACTTCACAAAGTCTATGCCTTATCCATACCAGATGTAGCCTATAGCTTGGGAAAAGTTGGGCTTCTGAGGTGATTTCCCGTTACCTTTCTCAGTTTAATTACCATTAATCATGAGGGAAAATATTTCATGGTGAGGTGGGTCCCCTCTTGCTATCCTCAGCTCCTACTTTAGTCATCTCTTATACCCAGCAGATTGTTTGCGGTTGCCCTATTCTGCAGTGGTCCAACCACATCCAAGCACAACACGGGGACCAGTGTAATTTATAGCTTAGATAAAAGGCTTCTGTCTTCTTGTGGATCAGTTTTGACGACTTGTCCTGATATTCCTGGGTGTTTCAGTCGCCTGGTAACACTAATATGTCTGAGCAGAACATCTACAGACGGACAGACAGACAGACAGAGCCCGATACGGAGAAGGTAGAGAGAGATACTTAGGAAAAGTGAGATAGATAGATAGAGCGAGATAGAGAGCGAGAGAGAGAGAGAGTAGATAGATAGATAGATAGATAGATAGATAGATAGATAGATAGAGAGAGAGAGAGAGAGAGAGAGAGAGAGTAGATAGATAGATGGATAGAGAGATAGATAGATAGATAGAGAGAGAGAGAGAGAGAGAGAGAGAGAGGGAGGAAGGTAGGGTGACGACAAAACTTGTGCAAACATTTTGATTTCAGTCTATTTCCTCAAAACTGAAGCTTGTCAACATTTCATTCATTCACTCATTCATTCATTCATTCATTCATTCATTCATTCATTCACAGTCTCATTCTTTCATTCATTTAATCATCGCTATAAATGGTGCGACGAAACAATGTATAATTCTGCAAGACATGATTTAGTTGTACACAGTGAAACAGGTAAGCTTGCGACCTATAGGGCACATTTTGAGACCTAGGGCACTTCTTGAGATCTAGGGCACTTCTTAAGGATCTATGGCACTTCTTGAGATCTAGGGTATTTCTTGAGATCTAGGGTATTTCTTGAGATCTAGGATATTTCTTGAGATCTAGGATATTTCTTGAGATCTAGTGTATATCTTTAGATCTATGGTATTTCTTAAGATCTAGAGTATTTAGGGCCTATTGAGATTTGGGGTATCTCTTCAGATCAAGGGTATTTCTTGAGATCTATAATGTAGGCCTACTTGCTGAGATCAGGGATACTTCTTTAGAATTGATTTAATGTGGGTTTAATGCCAGGATTAATGGGTTTAATTTCAAGAAGTCAGGAGTACCTATGAACGCTGAAACGTAAATGTCTGAGATTTTACTATACTGATCAGCTATACCGGGAATTGATCCCAGGACCTCAGGAACACTTAAAACTTCATGCCAGTACCTAAAGCTTTTACATTCTGAGCCATTGAGACTTTTTTCTTGAGATCTAGGACACTTCTTGAGGCCTAGGTTACCTTAGTTACTGATAACCTTCTTGCGGTGGAGAAATTGCCTCAAAGCTCTGTCTTTTAGGTTTAAAAGTATCGTACATCGGCGATCTACTTAGAGAAATCATTTACTGAAAAATATCATTATGATAAATTTATTTATCAAATCATTTACTAAATAAAGCTGAACTCTTCTTAAGAAAGAACTAGCTACAATTATTAAGGTGTATATTAAAAATCTTTTCGATTGACAGAAAGCTAGAAAACATTCGTTATAATCTAAACAATTCTAATTTATTAATAGCGCTGCTGACATCTGGCGAAAGAGTTAACAATTCAAGCGCAATTGCCGACATCTGACGAAGGGATTAATATAAAATAACACTGGGGAGTTAGGCATTTTTTATCTAGGCTATCCAAAGAGAATTTGAGCTTGGCATTCGTTTGGACAATTTATGTAATTCCACTTTAGAAGTTCTAATAATTAACAAAACGATATTGCTCTCCTAATGATAAAAAATATGCTTAAAATTAAATAATTAATTATTGTAATAAAATTAATGGTACAATTACGGAGTAAACTCGTGGGTATAGTCACACTATTACAACACTTTACATACATAAAGTTGACTTTACCAGTTACGAACTTTAGTTTACGAACTTTAGTTTAGTCACGAACTTAGGAGCTATTTGACTCGACTTTTAATAAAGGCATTGATTAACGTATAGCCATCTGATGAATAGGTTGAAATTCAAAGATTATCACGCAGCAAGTGCAGACATCTGTTGAAAAATATAAAAATATTCAGCACTGAGAGATAATGGAAGAGTAAACTCTTTCACTAGATATCAGCAGGGCTAATAAAGTATGCGATATCTTTATTTACATCGTGTCTCATGGATTCACATCTAATCTCAACTACTTAAATTCCTTTTAAAAACTAAATTGCCATTCTTCAAAGAAATTAGGGTACGTTGTGCCTCCCCTAGCAAAAGTATCAGCACCTTTCATCTGATCTGCCTCTCCTCTCACCCCTTGAGTCTCCAAGAATGAAATTTTCTTAATGGAGGACATGCAGTTACTAATAATTAGGAAAAGAAGCGTCACTGGATAACTAACAAAGACGTTCCCTTGAACATCTAAATCTGTGCAGATTACGAATATCTTTTCACAGATTTTCGGGATTTGCACCGTCTTTGGACCTTCTTTTGCTCCCCGGCATGATTTTGTCTCAATAGTGCTCGATGTTGTCATTGATGACTGTAGCACTCTAATTGTTGTTGTTATTGTTATTATCTTTGTATGTACATGTAGACATTCATTTTCTTTAATTTCCTATTTTTGAGCTGACTTTCAGAATTTTGCACTTTACACCGTTCTTGAAAACTTTGTGCTCATCGGATTGGATTTGGCTTTATAGTAATCGATGTTGTCATAGACGACACTAACACTCTGTGGTTGATGTATAATTCAGAAGTCATGTGGCTTTTCTTCTACACATCATTATAGCGCTCGATGTTGTCATTGACTACGTTAGCACTATACTTGTAGTTGTTGTTATTGTTGTTGTTGATAAAGACTTCTCGACAGAGAGTAGATCATTAATCAGTCCTTTATTTATTTGTGGACTTAACGTCAATGTCAGAAGAAGACGAACACCGATTATCGCCGTGGTTGATCAACTGATCGACCAACCAAAGCAGCAGTCAGACTGGACTGCGTGATGATCCAGCGCTCAATGATAATCTCTTTAATTCGCCATTTCTTGGTAAAAAACACACACAGATGCAATTACAGTGCAACACGTGACACAACAGCATACATATAGAAAGTGCATATAAAAGTTTAACAGTTTCAATATTTTCATATACTGTGCAATAATTAAAAATGAGAATTTTTAAAAAGAGCAAACATTTGTAACAAATACTCGACAAAGAGTCATTGCCATCTATTGCATATTTACAATTAATGTATAAATAATCATTGTAATCAGGAGTGTCCACATTCTGCTTAGCACTTAACAATGATAAATAATTCTAAAACATATGCAAATGTTTAAGGTGCAAATAGATATGGAAAGCAGCAATGGGAAGTCCGTTCCTTTTTAAATAATAACCTCCGACAATTTCTATAGCAGTATCATGGCCGTTATCCGGTCTTCGAAACCGCTTTACAGGTTCCTGGCAGGTTATCATTAATCCTTCCCATGGTTAATCATATTAAAGATGTTCGTTCCGTATCTTGAAGGGCTTCTCTTCAAGACGGCAGGTTTACCAGCTTATACTGAAAAGTGAATGTCCGAGATTTTACTCCTCGATCTCTCTAACGGGAATTGATCCCATGACCTTAAACACAACCATTTAAAAATTCCTGACATTATCTGACGCGTTTATTTAACATTATGCAGTTTATACCGAGCATTGAGATCCACTTCTGAATAGGCGTAATACAATTGGGCCCTACATGGCATTACAAGTAATTAATTTAATATAAATTTTGCACTCATAAAATGGTATTGTTTGTGCATGAGAATTTATTAATAAAATATGATCCTAACCAAAATTTCCAAATACGCAATTATGCAATTTTCAGTACAGTTATTCTCTACATATATATTTACCGCTATCTATCGCGACTTGGAAATTTTCGTTTTATTTTACTAATATTTGTAAGATTAACTGAAGAAATATTGCCTGGCAGCCTGTATTTACATAACGTCACCTCTATGCGGAACGGACAATGGTCAAGCGTGACCGAACAATACTCAACAGTCTCTGACCATTTCACGCTCTAATATGTCCGGCCAATTCTAATCAGCCCACTACACGCCACTTTTCGTGCCGTTACGAACATTCCTACGCATTTGCCATTCATTGACCAGTGTTCGGTTCAACTCGTTGCAGAGCCACTCTATATGACAGCAATGTTAATTATTGACAAGGTGAAGAGCCTATATCCCGTAGTAAGGACCTGTCACATTGTGGAGTAAACATGACTGCGTGTCCGGGTAATGAAGGCAATCATTGGCGCTATAGCTCGACCCGTACCGTAATATCACGCCTTTCTTGCCGTTCCTTCTATAACTCGATGATGCCTCGGTAATGCTTCAGATCAAGCTTGGTTATACCTTCAAGATAATGGTTTAGGTTTCAACTTTCAGATAGCGTTTTGGTTATATTTTCAGATGATGCTTGGGTTATGATTTAGATGATATTTTGGTTTAAGTTCAATTGATCTTTTGGTTATACTTTCAAATTCTTTTTATACTTTCAGATGTTTTTTTTTGCTTATATTTTTATGTGAGGTTTTTGGTTATACTTCAGATGATGTTTTTGGTTTTGCTTTTAGACGATGTTTTTGGTTTTACTTTTTGATTATTCAAAATTTTACTTTGGTGTCGGTTAGACGATTGAGTCGATATAGGGTTGACCGTAACACACAAAGTCCACCGCTCAGATTCCAGTCGGAACTTAAGAGTACTTAAGACTCGTTTTTTATGAGTACCTCTGCTGCATACTAATGAAAGAGACTTTGAATGTTACTGCTATACTTTATTATTATAGTTTTTGTCTCAAAAGTAAGGTATTTAAAGATCATAAAAATACTTAGCTTATTAGACTAGATCTGGTAGTAAATCATGTTCTTTTCTTGACTAGGACGCACAGAATGAATTATTGTATAGTTTGAACCCCATATTTACTGATCTAGAGTTAGCTTAGTTTAATTAATTTAAATGAATCAATAAAATTTTATAAGAAATACTCATATAATTGTAATTCAATTCAGCCTGTGTCCTAACTGGAAATCTCGTTAGAGGCAGGATATTCGCATTGCACGATTGCACCATGGGCACTGAAGATTAGACAAACCGCTTGCCGCATGTGGCGTAGGATACGACTAAACAAAACTGATGATCAGGAAGGCACTTATAAATCACCTCAAGTGCTGAACTGTTTTAAAAGCGAAAGATTAGAATGAACTTCTTTATTGAATTTCTCAAAAGTGCAATTGTTAGAGGTGCAGATAACGTCATGAAGTTTGTAATGACAGACCCTGAGTTGAGTTGAAGCTTCGGGTTCGAATCCCAGCCGCGCTGATCTGAGAGTAAAATCTCGGACATTCACTGGACTGGCTACATGGAAATTGGTCTAAAATTGCCTAACGGTTTAAACAGGTGGTATTAAAAGTGATAGATATCAACATAGTGATCATTTCACTATAATGCGTGTTTACTTCTTGTATACTAATATGCTGTAGCTGGTTTATGCCTAATCATAAAACACAATCATAACAAAGCATCACCATTATATTCATGGAGACTTGAAATGTTTGTACATTTCATTCAACAATCTCGTCTATAGCTAAATCATCGTGTCACATTATCCACACATACACGTTGTGTGTACCATCCATCAGGCACTGTGTGTGTGAGCTCTCCATGTCTTAATCCTACTTACTCCATTATACCTCAGTGACGCTTTATTGATAGCCCGCAGACCGGTAAAGTTCGCGCCATATGATCACAAAATGTTATTGTGACTGAAAACTGAAATCATATTGAAAGTACCCAGATTATATTACGTTATGAAGTTGTGGGCATAAATCAAAGGAACTGCTCATAATGCTCGAATCAAGATGACATTGTCGTATATCCTGACATTATGCCTGGTTTAGGTCTTAAGTTAGACTTTATTTGTCTGTTTACGGTTCGGTTGTTCAACAGCGGATCATGGCCAATAATCAAACATCATCATCGTCGGTCTTGAGAGTTATGGAGTGGGAGCTGATGCTAACTGCAGAGAGGGATGGAAAAGGAACCACCACTTAAGGGCTGAAAAAGGGAGTCCCACTGAAGGGGTGGTAAAGAGACTCTCACTGGAGGGGATGCTAGGACAGCCCCGGACTCTACACGGAAACACTCATGACTGCCAAGGTAAACATCACGATGTGGTGAAATTATGGAAAACCTTGATCGACCGCTGCTTGGATGATCATAGTTTTCTAGAGGTCATAGTTTTCTAGAGGTTACAGTTTTCTAGAGGTCATAGTTTTCTAGAGGTCATAGTTTTATAGGCTAATTCTGTTGTCACTCAGCAAGAGTCTTAGAAACTAATCTAAGTAGAAATCACATTTGAACGAAAAGTGGAAATCTTTAGCTTAACCTTGACATTAACCTTGTGATCAGAGCTTTGGGTGAACGCCCCTCATCTCACACTCCTCTCCCATCCCCTCACACACAGGGCTATAACTTGCAAGCCTTCACTAGTCCCTCGCTAGAGGCGCTTTTCTTAAGTGACGTCATTCGATCACTCATGACGTAGCGTATGGAGACGTTAGAATGTCGAGTGCTTCTGAGCTACACGTCACGTCGCCTGGTGTGGTCGCCCGTCGTCTCAACATCTCTGTTTTGAAATGATTACTCTGCATCAAAGCTGGTAAAGCTAAGGTTAACGTCAGTTTCCTCACTCGAAAACGATGTCAGTGACGGGGGAGCCCAGCATTTGAACCCCGTACATACTGATCCTAGGTCAAATATCTTACCGGCATCTCCATTTGCTCCAGCCAATGACAACTGTGCTGTACCTACATGGCATTACAAAATATACAACCACATCACCGTAGGTGTTGTAATGGGAGACTAAACAAGAACTGAAAAAGGCACAGGGAAACCACCTCAGTACCTATGATTGTCTCCTAAAAGGCTAAAAGTTTGATAAAAGCTTCATATCAGTAGTCAAAGTGTTAGAACAATTTCCACATCTCCTTAAACCTACGATGTTTTATATTAAAAAAATAAATAAGTATGTTACTAACATAATAACTATAACAATATTAACAACAAAATCGTCACTAATTATAGTGCTACTGTCGCCAATGACAACATCGAGCGCCAAAAACTAAAATCAAGTCGTCAAGCAGAAAACAAATAGGTTCAATATAGAGACCTACTTCAAATCAAAAATCACGTAAACTAGTCCAAGTAAATTCAAAAACTAGAAAATTAAAAAATAGGAATTCTACATGTTGTTGTAACCTGCAAAATGCATAACAAGAAAGAAAGAAAGACAGAGAGAGAGAGAGAGAGAGAGAGACAGAGAGAGACAGAGAGAGAGAGAGATATATATAGTAGGATCTCTCATCGGATGTCTCTCCACACAGTTCCTGTGATCTTCAGAGAGATGTCTCTCTCCCATCAGAACCATCAGAACCTATGTCAATCAACATAGAACAGACAGAACAGTGCCTAGAAGTAGATATATATATATATATCTCTTCTTCTTCTTCTAATTTATTTGTCACTTGCCTTTCCTCTGACTGCCTATCTCTATCTCTCTCTAAGTATCTCTCTCTGTCTCTCTCTCTCTGTCTGTCTTTCTCTCTCTCTCTCTCCCTCTCTCTCTCTCTCTCTCTCTCTCTCTCTCTCTCTCTCTCTCTTTCTCTCTCGCTAGCACATGTAGCCATGCTCCAATGCTCTGGTCTGGTGACTCTTTAGAAGTGATATAGTATTGCACTCTAAGCTCAGAGTTAATTAACTACGCGGTTGTGGTTTCAATTCTTACATAGTGGCGAGTGGATCAGGGTTAGAACCCTTTTAATACAGGAATACATTGTTCAATCAGTAACATACATGTCGTTATTTAATCAATCAGTTCATTATTTCAAAAAATTAATTGGTCAATATTTTCATATAGTCCATGGGTTATCAGTGGTTCGCGGTTCCATGATATTACAATGTAAAACCATCTTGCCACATGGCAGAACATTAGAGAGAGAGAGAGAGAGAGAGAGAGAGAGAGAGAGAGAGAGAGGGAGAGGGCGAGAGAGGGAGAGGGAGAGAGATTAAGCAACGCTTTAGGAAGCACTTCTCCTGTTACCACGTGATAATAGCTTAGAAGATTAGACAAATTTTTTCTCAGCTCAAAGTTAGGAACGTAAATAAAATATAAGAATTTCATTATTATTATTATTAAATAAAATATAATAATTTCATTATTATTATTATTAAATAAAATATAATAATTTCATTATTTATTACTATTTTACTTTATTTATTCCTTTGTCACCCACAAGTATAATTT
>CAJHZI010000555.1:1405000-1420000 GCA_905160935.1 Enchytraeus crypticus
CCTATTACCCTTTAACCTGTGAAGTTATATAATAACAGAATGTGCTGGCAAACCTGTCAAGTCACATCTTTTCGCAGAAATTATAGGCAATTACTGACCGAGTAATGAAAGAAGCTATTAATCTGTAATTGCGGAACTAAGAGGGACGCAGAGGAGTGCAGATCTTCTGAATAGATACAACATTTTACAGGTTATTATAGTGTATGCATGCACTTTTACGCGTCACGTGCAAATACAATTTAAACATGTTTCGAATTATGCACGACCAAAATACCTACAGTTTAAAGATATGCTAATAGAACATTGGTTACGATTATTTATAATCTAAAAATTTAATTTTATCTACAAGACTGATATAAAGGCGTTTATGTTCTTAATCCGTATTTGAAAGTTTTAAGCTTAATGATAGGAATATCACAATTTAAATAAATTTTCCTCCAGATTTATTATTATTACATTTATTTCAAGTATACCACAATTTCTTTAACATTATATTACTTACTACACAAAATTATTTCATCAATTATTATCTATTTACTTCCAGATTGTACGCATCAACATTACATCCCAGCCCAGCCCTAGCAGAGCAATTAATGCAATATTACATTTTAAAAACTCTAAATTTCTAATCTATCTAATTTAGGCCTAATGATCTATCTAATATTTTTTATAATACTAGTATGAAATTAATCTTAGAAAAGGATGTCACAAATAAATGAAATAATGTGAACCTATATCAATTGCATAATAATAACGGCTGTGATATACGTGTTTCGACAATTTCCTGAGATAAGGCGGAGCCAGGATTTGAACCTCGGACTGTTGAACGCTTTGTTACATAACCCATCTGGTTCCGTGTCAACCGCTTGACCAATCAGCGAGCGCGTTGTTAGATGGCCACTGTGAGGCCGGTGCTCTTTATAATTACCTCTGTCCATTTACTGGACGCTAGAATTGTCAGTGCTTATATAGTAACTACCATACCGCACAAAGTGGTGTTTTATTGTTTCTCGAAAACTGCCGATTACTGGAGTAAACTGTAGGATATTTCAAGCAATTCTGGAAGTGAATTTATTCTTGGTAAGATTCAGCTTTGCTTACGTTATTTATGTAACGATACTAGTCGCTTCACCGGAGATAGCTCGACTAGTATAGTGTTTGTTGTTAGGTAGTATCGTTAGTATTGTGTTAGTGTTAGTTAGTATAGTGTTTGTTGTTAGGTAGTATCGTTAGTATTGTGTTAGTGTTAGTTAGTATAGTGTTTGTTGTTAGGTAGTATCGTTAGCATTGTGTTAGTGTTAGTTAGTATAGTGTTTGTTATTAGGTAGTATCGTTAGTATTGTGTTAGTGTTAGTTATTATCGTCAGTATTATGTTAGTGTTAGTTAGTATAGTGTTTGTTGTTAGGTAGTATCGTTAGCATTGTGTTAGTGTTAGTTAGTATCATGTTAGTTGTTAGTTAGTATCGTGTTAGTGTAAGTTGGTATTATTATTATTAACAACGAAAACTTATATACCAGTGTCCTGGCCGAACGCGGTCTTCGAGACTACTTCACAGGAAGAGTTCAATTGCAATCATGAGCTAAATAACAATTACATTTTAATTAATATCTAAACTAGTAGAAATTTCTACATATGAGCGGAACTTTACGTTATCCAGCAACACTCATTCCAGACTTCATAATGCAAATACTCATAATAAACATTCGTGTATAGTACTATATTATCAGTTATTAGTTGTTAGTTCTCGGTTAGTATCTTGTTAGTTGTTAGTCAGTATCGTGTTAGTGTTAGTTGTTAGTATCGTTAGTATCGTGTTAGTGTTAGTTAGTATCGTTAGTATCGTGTTAGTGTTAGTTAGTATCGTGTTCGTGTTAGTTATTCAACAGCGGATCGTTAGCCGCAGAGATCAAATAAAAGAGCTTAGAGATATATTTAAAACTGATGATTTTTAGAAATTGTGTAACTGATTTGCTTAAAGGAATGACTTATCTAGGATTTAGAATAGAGCAACAAGCATAGAATATGGAAAGAGAAATTTCAAGTATTTTACTTGTAGACGATGATTTTAGTTGTTTGGGCCACAATTTTTTTTCATATTTTTGCCATATGTATTATTTTTTATTGATTGGTAGGATGCAATGTATTTAACGTAAAATATCTGAAGGAAAAACTAACTCTTAAAGACGACACACTCCAGCTACTGAGACGAAAATCAAATTTTTCTAAAAAATCAAAAGACTAGCCAAATAGAAAATGCTCATGTAATGTAATAACTTGGCCAACAAGCCCTTTGTGTAAACTAAACTCCTCAAAATTCTGGTGTGCAAAATCTGAACATTTATTTAGTCAGCCACACATACCAACATTTATCGAGATTCGAAATTGCGTAAATTTTATTGTGTAGGTTATGAACTATAATTTCTGAAGTCGCAGCTTAAAATAGTTAAATGCATTTATTCAACTATTTTAAACTCTAGATATAATAAAAATTACATGAACATTTCTTATTTGTAATAATAATATAATAATTTACAATTCTATATTTATTTTTACTAATCTACTTTATTTTTTATATATTCAGTATTTTTATTAGCGAGAACTAAAATATATTTCGTTTATTGTTGAAAGCCGAGGCAAAACCACTGCAAAATTTTATTGTTACTAATCGGAGTAATTTGTTAAAATTGAAAATATATGCATCAATTTTTACGATCAAAATGCTGAAAATATAAACGAAAAGAAGGACGAGTTTTTCATCGGTTCATCATTTCAACAACTGTAGAAAATCTGTGCTTCGGACCTGATGATTTGTTTTATAGATTTAAAGGTTTGCTTACACATAATGCAACATAGTCTGTATGATATCTCTTTGTAACCATGTATTGATAATTAATAAAAAAATAATACTAATAATAATAAGAAGAAGAAGAATAATTTAACGTCCGATTCCTCGCAATCAGGCAATGTCAGGGAGGTTAATTGTATATGAAGCAAAGGATCGGTATACGTATTTAGATTTCTTGTCACAACACGTGGAAACAACTCAATACATATTAAACACCCTTTTATCTCGCTACGTTAGCTGCACGTTAACAATGTGATGCATGGAAATTAATTGAGTCAGAAACTCTGAGGATTTCGCCTTCATATTCTAAAAGCAGCACTTTGATGAATGAGCATAAACTCTCATAGTTTAACGTCGGTGTTACACAGTGCTAAAAGTAGGAAGAACGCAGGGGAACTGCGTTCCTCTAGCTCTCATTTTTTCTGGGGTACGTTCTCCTGTTAGGGGCCCATATTTGATACTAGGAGACCTGTAAATATATTACGGGGGGCGGGGGGGTGTGTAAAAAATTCTGATATTTCCCCTAGCTCTCTATTTCCACTGGTTTCATTTTATAGTAAAAATGTGAGCGAGGGATAAGTCCAAGATTTGAACTCTGCACCTACCTATCTGCAGTCAGATGTCAAAGTTATCAGGCCATTACTTTATCAAGTAGTGTTATCTGTTTGCTTCCTAAAATAGCTGTTATTTAAATATTTCGTCAAGCATTTCAAATCTTATTTCTCACATGTCGCAAAATTAGACCCAATTAACTTTCGGAGGGGAGTAATTCCACATTAAAATTTTGTTGCACCGTTTGTCATATTGTTATATCAGTAAAATAGCCAATAATTAAAAGCAAAATTTCCATTGAAATAATAAGTTTTATTGAATTAGAGCGGTGGAAAGTCCATAAAGTCAAATTGGAATATTTTTATGACGATGATTTTATCCTTGATGAAACGCTATAAATATGTTCCATAACCCCCCTACTTTTACAAGTGATATAGACGAAATACGGTCAAAATGTGTATAAAAGTTCAGTGAAGTCAAAATTAGCTTTTAAGACCAAAATATAGTTAAATTTATCCAAAAATCCTTAAACTATACAAGAAAAGACAACAATTATCGCATTTGATGCAATTCTTTAATTCCACTTAAATGTTAAAAAGAATTACCATTTTACGATTAACTTTTATCTAATCAAAATAATACACGATTACTTTAGATTTAGAAACATGATCCTTTCAGATATTATCTAGGGTAATATTTAGCTTTACAAGCATAGTTTACAAAATTATAAAGTCAAAAGTCTATCAGTGCTGAAAGCAGCTTCTCAACGATTGTAAAAATTATTGCTATGGCCAAAAGACGACTATATTCTGTAAAAACGACGTTAAACAAACCTTATGCTTCGCTTCAATGGTGCAATAGAATACTTGAATTGACATTGGCCAAGTACGGGATACCTGAAATGGAGCACCTCGCTATGAATTTAAGAAAGATAGGCTATATAAAATGTAGACTTGCTAAAGGCTGCAGCGAGAGTTACACTTTTAGAACATTTGAATCGCGCGTTCGAAAGCGTAGACTAACTCAGATGACGGTATTGTACGACGGTAGTAGGTACGGTACGACAACGATGTCGGTAAGATATTCGACCGCGGATCAGTATTTGCGGGGTTCAAATCCTGGGCTCGCCCGTCACTGACATCGCTTTCGAGTGAGGAAACTGACGTTAACATTATCTTTTACATTTTTTTACTAAATAACGAGTGGAGTAACACAGCGTGGAACGTTACCAGAAGCGTGAAATTAAATATAAAATAACACGCACAATGTACAGATGCCAAGCATAGCGCAACAATGTTGCAGAAACAATTAACCGAATTGACTTCACCATGTTGCCGTAAGTCTATTGCAGCTATTTAGCATAAGCTAATTGATATGATCTCCATCATGCAGATATCTAATACATGTAACATGAGATTTAGTCTAAATACGGCTGAATATCTTTAAATGTATGTGGTCAGTATAGCTATTGATTCGACATGCATATATTGACACGCCTTTCTCTCTCTTTCTCTCTCTCTCTATCTCTCTTTCTCTATCTCTCCCTCTCTCACTCCCTCTCTCTCTCTCTCTCTTTCTCCCCCCCCCCTCTCTTTCTCTTTCTCTCTCTCTCTTTCTCACTCTCTCTCACACTCTCTCTCACTCTCCCTCCCTCTCTCTCTCTCTCTCTCTCTCTCTCTCTCTCTCTCTCTCTCTCTCTCTCTCTCTCTCTCTCTCTCTCTCTCTCGCTGACATTTCTGTCTAGGCACGTACTGGAGAGGTGATATATTATAGGGACAGTTTGACCGCTACCCGCTCAATACAGCACAAATCCCTCAGAAAACATTTGATCTGTTCAGGACAAGCCCGTAGAAATCATATTATGAGATATTGATTAGAGATTGGGGCGTATTTGACAAATTTCAAAAGCACCGTGCAAAACAAATAAACTGTTACGAAGTTAGTACTGTAATCTGACACAACTTGCTCATTGTATATTTTATTTATTTTTGAAATTTTTGGTATTTTGTACATTTCGTGTATTTGTGCATTGCATATTTGTGTTTTTTCATGATGGTTTTGACTTCATAGACTTTAATTTTCTGTTAATTTTAGAATGCTCATAAATACCAGCATTTATTTTTCCTTATTTCTGAACCATTTTGTTTCCTTTTATTTTTAGTTGAAAAGAGAAATGTCTATCAACACATCACCGAAGGTCCTTGACCTTTCTTCTGCTCAATGTCCTTCACCTTCACCACATCGATCACGTGACACATCAGCTGATCGACACGACGTGACGTCACATTGCTACCCTTACGACAGCGAGGCTGAGCCAGAGGACCAGAGTTCGATTCTTAGTCCAAACAACTCACCACCGCCTGTCCACTCATCCCTATCCGATCAGGTGTCCTGCACGGAAGAGATCCGGGTGGAAAAGGAAAAGTTTCGAGAAAGATCCGAGGAAAAACAAAGAATTAGCTACACCCATCGCCGTAATTCAGACTTAAAATCTCATTTAAATCCCTTGGACCATTCAAGTCTTCGCTCCTCCTCGTTTCTTCCCTACCCCTCAGCCTATCATCCTCTTCTGGGAATGTTTGCCCAACATTTAAGACTACCCACTGGGCCACCAGGTGGAGCGAGCAGTCTTCCAGGGATCGACAACTCTTTATCTCCCTATCTACCCCTGCTACCAGCAGAGCCCGATCTTCTTCCCTCTTCCGTCCTACCATCTCGCTCTTCCCTTCCCTACTACCCTATCCGCCACCATCCTTTCCGCCCCTCCCCTGACCTCAACTCGACGATAGACTACCCGAATTCATCGCTGCCTTGGAAGAGACGGCGACCGCGGAGGGATACATCTGAATCAGAAAAAGTTGACTCCACCCCCGACGAAAGTAGATCGACCTCATTACCGCCGTCGTCTTCCTCCGCCGCGGCAAATAGTCCCTCGACGGGGAAGGACCAGGAGTACCTGGAGAGGCGTAGGAAGAACAACGAGGCCGCCAAGAGGTCCCGGGACGCCCGGCGGATGAAGGAGGAGGACACGGCACTCCGGGCGAGGCTCCTGGAGCAGGAGAACATCCGGCTCAAAGCGGAACTACAGATCTGGAGAAATGAATCAGCGAAACTGCACAGTATGATGTACAACAGAATGTGAAGTGACGACGATGACGACGATGATGATGATGATGGTGGTGGTGGTGTTGGTGATGATGATGATGATCATCATCATCAATGATTATATTATTGCGGAGGGGTTACAAAATATTAGAAGTTTATAAGAGATTATATGTTTCATTTGTCTTCACTTGAATTCTAGTTGAATCTTTTATATGTGTGTTATTTAGAAAGAAATCGAGAAAAGAATAAATGCTCGTCGTCCTCTATATTCTAGCTGATATAACAGCCAAGCTTGCTCTATTATTCGCTAAATCTACCTATTAATCCAGCGATATTGCAGAATATTGAAAGATGGGTCAAGCTGTCAAATGTAATTATACTTGAACTATTAAATCCAGTAAATTAGCGTAAATATTTATAATATTTCCTGCGGTGTTCAGGTGCGGCGTTCAGTCTGAGGTAATTGGGGGCAATTATTAAATTCGAGTTTTGATATGGGTCAAATACCCAATATATGTTGGTTCCCATAGCTGTTGGTTCCTCATATAACTTAGAATCAGTAGACAAGCATTTCGCTTTAAGATTTCGAACCCACTCGACCAGGTTCAAGCTAACTAACAACAGTCCCCTAATATCGACTCCTCAATTCAGTTTGAGAATTATCTGAGACAATCTCAGACCAGTGTTCCCTGGTTATATTCGAAATTTATACCGTTCACCTTATCAATCATATCACCTTATCAAGCATATCACCTATCCAACTCATTCATCTATCAATCATATCAAATTTGCATCACATCACGATAGCAAAACTTTCTTAAATATCAAACAAACTGGTTTTTTTTTGCATAAGGTTACGGTGTTTTTAGTTTTTCTTCCAAAACTATCGGGAATAATTAAATCATTCCATAATACTTTAAACATCAACATCCGGTTCCTCCCATAAGGCCATGTCCGGTCGTCTCTAACGTCTGAATACTTACATTAGTTCAAATCACAATGCAAAAATCACAATTATTTCAGTATCTAAAAGATTGTAACCACATTAATACTGCATACCCATCCAACTTTACTGATATTTATTGAGATGCCTATAAGGGGCCCCCACCCCACCTGAATTATATTGGGTGGGGCTAGGCCCCGGGCGGCCGGCCCCTAGTGGATGGCCCCCCTGTTTTAGTTTAAATTTCTCAAAATCGTGAGTTGTATCAACAATCTATTAGTCGTGATTTTTTTATATTTTGCAATGATTATATTTTGCATTTTATATTTTTATACTTTGTTTGATTCTTTGCTCAGAAATATATTGCTCAAATTTTCGACTGGATAGAATCTATCGTTTAAAATATGTATAACGAACGTCTGGGATAGAGCACTGCAAATGACTGTTGTAGATTGGTTTTTATGATAATTTCACACCTAAGCAGGTAGTGACTGAAATATGTATTTTATTATTCTATTTTATATTTTATTTAATAGTGCCAGAAAAATAATTTATAACCGGCTAGTGCCTTAAATAACGAAGTATCAAGAATGTTATCTGAATTTATTTCTTTCTGAAATTTTCAAAGTGCGCATAAATTTTAATGAGAGTTTTGTGTAGTTCATAATTTTGGTCTTGGCCTATATTTTGCAATTAAAGCAATTATGCATATAAATAAAAAATGATTTGTTTTACTAGTGCAACTTTTTAAAAATTTTATAATAGATAGGAATAAATGTTAGTTTTTATCGCCCTAAACTGTTCATTTTATTTTACTGTACAGTAAAAGGGATTTCGACGGTTTCCTTTACATTTGCACCAGCTTGAAGATGGAAACCACTTAGACCCCTACACATGTATAATGTATCATAGCACTATATAGTATTACAACGCTATTAGCATTATAGTTCTGTTGCAGCAGATGGCGGAGTACGTAAAACTACAATAAATAAATTGATCTATCAATCAATCAATCGGTCAATCAATTAATCAATCAATCAATTAATCAATCAATCAATTAATAAGTTTATTAATCAATCAATCAATTAATAAGTTTACTGAGACTTGCTTATTAATTCTAGTACAAGTCGACTCGAATGTCATAATAAAAAAGCTAATGTAATATTAGCAATCTAATGTCATATTAGCAATCTAATATCATACTAGCTGGAGCCAGTGTCGAAGTCGGTAAGATACTCGACCGCGGATCAGTAGATGCGGGTTCAAATCCTGGGCTCGCCCGTCACTGACATCGCTTTCGAGTGAGGAGACTGACGTTAACCTTAGCTTTACCAGCTTTACTAGCAAGCTAATGTTGGTCATGACTAAGAAGTGTTTTCTGCACAACTCCACTTTGTCTCAAGACACTGGGGGGGGCAATACTCGTAAGAGGGGGGTGCTATAAAGCGACTCTCCATTGTCTTCCGTCAATCGGCTGTTTAATTAATTCCCTCATCGATAATGACTCGACCGCTGACTGACCGGTGAAAGCGTGCCACTGCCCGTGAAGGGCCCGGGTTGACAGGGGTCACCTGCGGCCCTGGCCCTGCCTGACCGCCCGGCCCCGGTCAGCTAGGGGCGGGGGCCCCGGCGACACGTGAAAACAACGAGTGGGCTTTGTGTTTGCGCAATGCTGGATATAGATGTCATATTGAGGTCAGAGGTGGGTCAAAGGTCACGGCATTGTCAACCCGAGCCGTGCGGTAGAGGTGCCTGGCCATATTGAGCGGTGAAAGATGGTTGAGTGGGGAGGGGGTTAATGATGGTTGCATGCGGGGGTGGGGTGTGGGTGGGGGGATGCGGAGACCCGTTAAACGATGAAAATTTTCTTTAAAATTTTCGTAAATCACATTTAGTAAACCACATTTAGTAAACCACATTTCGTAAACCACATTTCGTAGACCACATTTCGTAAACCACATTTCGTAAACCACATTCAGTAAACCACATTTCGTAAACCCCAACAGCATTGCCTCTTAATTCCATACTGCGTGTTATTCTTCAACTGAAATGTTGCCGAAACTCCTGACTTCATTTTCTTAGCAAATGTAATTCATACAAAATTAATGGTAAAACAATGTGATGATAAAATTGATTAACTATGATTCATAAATATTTAATGTAAAATTCAAATTCACGAGAAAGTGTGTTAAACTGATTATGTTTAAATGCAGAAAGTAGAGAGATACGATGTTTCTCTGTAGACTAATGCTCACTAACTGGCTCAACCATTGGCTTGAGCCAGTGGCGGATCAGTATGTGCGGGGTTCAAATCCTGGGCTCGCCCATCACTGAAATCGATTTCGAGTGAGAAAACTGACGTTAACATTAGCTTTACCAGTTATTTTATAAGACTACTGCAATGTACCTGTGTACGCTATATGATAGTGGAAACTGTCGGGTAAACAATATTTTGTATTTCACTTATAGCATTTCATATTTGGCATAATAATATTATTAGTCAGTGATTAATATTATTATTGTTATTACTAATCTACTAGATGTACCCTTGATTATCAATGTACACATCTAGATAGAGATAGATAGACAGACAGATAGACAGACAGGGAGACAGAGAGAGACAGTGAGAGACAGAGAAACAGAGAGAGAGAGACATACAGAGACAGAGAGAGAGAGAGAGACAGAGACAGAGAGATACAGAGAGAGAGAGAGAGAGAGACAGAGAGAGAGACAGAGAGAGAGACAGAGAGAGAGAGAGAGAGAGACGGAGAGAGACAGAGACAGAAAGAGAGATAGAGAGAGAGAGAGAGACTAGTTGAATGTTTTCGCCTGGTTTGCTGTATTGAATGAGGCTGATCTGATGTGACACTGTCTGACTCGGGCACGTTACAATCCCTACCCAATCATACAATTATACATGACCATTGGTCATACGGCGCGTCTGAGACGTTGTTAAGCGCAGGTCATGTAGCAGAATTAAATTTATTATGTATTACATTAATTAATTTGCTAAATTTATTGACTTACTTCGTATGTCCCCAAACCAACCAACGGCATTCAGTTGGTGAGCTCCTAGGCTCCAGAAATTGCTACAAAATTTAAACGAATGGAAAAACTTTTAAAAAGTCTATTCGTATTCCTAACCTAGTTAAACTGGGATTTAAGAGAAGAAGATGATGATTGAATAATTCTGCTTCGTTATCGTCATTTTAGAAAAGAATAAAATTGAATGCATTAGTAAATTTAATGATTTGTGTGATTATTAATCGGCTGACTAATTATCATTATGCGATTGTCAATCCAGAATGAATAAATTCAAATAATATAATAGGCAAAAATTAATGCACATCGAAGGAAAGAAAGATAGAGAGAAGTCGATAGAGTGGACGGAGCTTTGAACAAGAGAAAGACATATTAGACCAATTGTGTAGTGACGATCGATAGAGTTATACCATGGACCTGCCAGTAGGCAATGCACTAAGAGAGAGAGACAAACAGAGAGAGAGAGAGAGAGAGAGAGAGAGAGAGAGAGAGAGAGAGAGAGAGAGAGAGGTCGATAGAGTGGAGCGTTGAACAAGAGAAAGACGTATTGAACATATTGTGTAGTGATGAAGATGTCGTCTCTTTCATTCGACAATCTTGTCCGGCATCACTCAAGACTCTCTACCTGAAAGCATTGCAAATATTGCTCCTCTTTTATTCCTAATCCCTTCCATCTCTCATTGCATGTCCCTCTCTCTCTTTCTCTCTCTCTGTCTGTCTTTCTGTTTGTCTCTCTGTCTCTGTCTCTCTATCTCTGTCTCTCTCTCTATCTTATCTCACCTTCTCTCTCTCTCTCTCTTTCTCGCTATCCTTCACTCTCTCTTTACTACTCCCTCTTTCTCTCTCTCTCTCTCTCTCTTTCTTTCTTTCTCTGTCTCTCTCTCTCTCTCTCTCTCTCTCTCTCTCTCTCTCTCTCTCTCTTATTCCTCAATTAACCGTCTCTGCCTCTCCTATTTACGATTCATCACTCAACGGTTAGCTAGTAGCCAGTAAGGACGCGCCATATGGACAAAACTTTGAAAGCTCGGCTAATAATCTCCACGACTTTCACAGAAGGTCCACTGATGGGCGGGAGATGTGTCATTAGAATCTAACATTTAACATAATATAACATATCACATAATATAACATTTCACATAATATAACATTTCACATAATATAACATTTCACATAATATAACATTTCACATAATATAACATTTCACATAATATAACATTTCACATAATATAACATTTCACATAATATAACATTTCACATAATATAACATTTCACATAATATAACATTTCACATAATATAACATTTCACATAATATAACATTTCACATAATATAACATTTCACATAATCTAACATATCACTTGCATGTACTAAGAGCAATGATGAGCTAAACTGACGATGACATGTAATTCTCGATTGATTGAAAAGATCTTAAACTACAGAGAGCTGCGTAACAGCTGCGTAACAGCTGCGTAACAGCTGCGTAACAGCTGCCTAACAGCTGCCTAACAGCTGCCTAACAGCTGACTAACATCTGCCTAACAGCTGCCCAACTGCTGCCTAACTGCTGCCTAACAGCTGCTTAATTAACAGAGAGATGCCTAACAAAGAGCTTCCTAACAGCTGCCAAACAGATAGCTGCCTAACAAGAGCTGCCTAACAGCTGCCTGACAGACAGATGCTTGACAGACAGCTGACTAACAGCTACCTAACAGCTGCCTAACAGAGAGCTGCCAAACAGCGGCTTAACAGACAGCTGCTTAACAGACAGCTGCCTAGCAGCTGTCTAACAGCTGCCTAATAGAGAGCTTTCTAAAAGAGTGTTGTTTAGCAGAGAGCTGCCTAACATCTGACTAACATCTGCCTAACATCTGCCTAACAGCTGCCTAGGAGCTGCCTAAGAGCTGCCTAACAGCGGTGTTACTTTAGTTTGAACTCACTGTGGGTGTATTGCGTGTGACGAGACAATCAAAGGACTTGAGTTCTATTTCAGTCCAAGTCGAGAATCTTTAAAGTATTTTCTTGTTCAGTGCTAACTGAATTGAATAAATTATCGGCCTCCATTTGCTTACATTAGTATTTTAATAACTCTCTATTTAAAAGATACTCGACCGCAGATCAATAGGTGAGAGGTTCAAATCCTGGGCTCGCCAGTCACTGAAATCGCTTTCGAGTGAGGAAACTGACGTTAACCTTAGCTTTACCAGCTTTGCTTTTAATGCAGGCCTATATGTTTCGATTTCTACCTTTTATTGAAGGTCTATATGGATGGACAATTTAATTAGCGTTTCGGAAGTTGATGTTTAATTGCTTCTGTTTAAATAGATCAGACAGTGGTGAGATTGAGAAGTAGACGGTAGCTGGAGAATTCCCCAAGTTAATGAAGAAATTCATGGCGTTGTTTATTTATTTATTGTTTTATTTCAGACATAATAAACCAAACAAGAATCTTACACATAGGCTACAAAAATGCAATAAGAACCAGAAAAGCAAATATGCTGCGCATAAAGGGAGCTCTAAGAAAATTACATAGAATACATAGAATACATAGAATACATAGAATACATAGAATACATAGAATACATAGAATACATAGAATACATAGAATACATAGAATACATAGAATACATAGAATACATAGAATACATAGAATACATAGAATACATAGAATACATAGAATACATAGAATACATAGAATGCCAGAATACCAATATACTGTACGTTGTCACTGATAGGCTGATAGCTTGATTTTTAGTGAAATAATTATGTAATATTGGTTAGAACGTTACGACTGAGGTAAACAGGTACTCAGTTCAAGCCATGGCCCTACTATCGCATGTCTACATGTATGACAATGATTTACAGATCCTCATCAATTACATCAGAGTGATAAGGGTGTAGACTGCCGCACTGTTGTGGCATTTGGGATCCATCTTACTTTGCTTCGTCAGAAATGTAATAGCTATATTGTTGTTGTTTGTTCAAAAACATAAAAAATGCAGTTTATGATTGCTTAAAGCACGATATTGCAGGAACTCGATTCAGTTCCACATGGCGCATACTGAGAGCTTAGTGAATCAGAAAAGTTCAATTAATTCTACAATGGAAAACTTTAAATCAATTACAGTGAATAATGAACCGGCATGATTATGGTGTGTTATTTTATTTGACATCTACCCAGTGTCACTGTAGAAAACCTCTTCACTCGTTCATTCATGCAATCACTGCACGATAGGGCTTCCCTTTAGAATTGTCCTCACAGCTCTTGTCAAAACTTTATTTCCTGCTCTATAGTATTCCGATTTCGCTACAACTGACATTTCACGAGAGAGAACTATGTTTATTTCAATACACTCAAAATACACAGTGACATACACAAACAAGACCGTCAAAGAGGTCTCAAGTAACCTATCTAGTTTACCACTCATCAATCATACAAATTTTAAAATAACTAGGCAAAAGGAATAAACATGCTATACAAGTAAAAGAAATAACAGATGATCACGAGATACGGAATTACGGATAAAAATCTAACATCTAAAGACTTTGAGATATCTATGCGGATAATGCCAGCTTTGCTTCAATACTTCCAAGAATTAGTTCAATGCATCAGACTCTGCTGTGTTTTGAATGTTTAAACAATCCTGCAGCTTTACACCGCGACTAGACTAAATGTTCTGGTGGCATTCATCGACAACTCTGTGAGGAGATGAATATCAATTTATGAAAAGCTAGTAAAGGTAAAGCTACGTTAACGTCAGTTTCCTCACTCGAAAGAGATGTCAGTGACGAGAGAGCCCAGGATTTGAACCCCGCACATACTGATCCGCAGTCGACTATCTTACCGACATCGCCACTGGCTCCAGTCATTAAAAGCAACTTTCAGTAGCGATAATTACTAAGAACTTAGTCTTTAGCAAACTGTGATTTACAAAGAGACCTGAAGATATGTTCCGATTGATTGTAAGATTGCTTGAAACTAAATACTTATTAAAGAATAAGAAAAGCCAATATTATATCCTAATGACATAAATTTTAATCTAATTTTGTTCAAATAGAAATTTTTACATTTTAATTCAACATCGAAATATATTCTAGTCAGACGGCAACATTTAAATATAACTAAACATAATTAGCTTAAGCTAAGATTATATCACATCTACCAATTGAGCTGGAGTTCAAAGCATTGGTTAGAATATGAAAAGACGATAGAATATCTGCACCTTATTTAAGTCCTCCTCTTATGCTAATAAGTCCAGTAAATACCTCAATAGTTTAACAGCTGCTTCCAAACAAGCCATAGAAGCATACCGTTCTGCTAGAACCTGATTTACACATAAGCGACCTGTAATTAAACCCACATAGTCCCACATTGCGCAACCCTGCACAAATCCCATATGACCCTTGCGCTAATTTGATCTCTATCGTAACCAAAGTGTTCCGAATTCGGCTCATATTTATTCGTCCAGGGAGTAGAGAGCTATCTGAACATTGAATCTCGTATGTAGTGACAAT
>CAJHZI010000555.1:1425000-1445000 GCA_905160935.1 Enchytraeus crypticus
GGGGCGTGGCTGTCGCACAATCCAGCCCCTCAGGGGACTCGTTTCTATGGCGACCACTCGCTGTCATGATGATATCAGAGCCTGACTCTGCCCCACTGGTGCGCAGACAACACTGGCCCAGGGTAGTGGGCACACTGGCTACCAGCTGTGTCAGTAAATCAATCAATCCATCAATCAATCAATCTGTCAATCAATCAATCAGTCAATCAATAAGTCAGTCAATCAATCAATCAGTCAATCAATCAAACGATCAATCAATCAATCAATCAATCAGTCGATCAATCAATCAATCAATCAATTAATAACTAAAAATGAAATAAAAACGTCTGATATATGAATGATATAATGTTGACAATTAGCAATACTAAAGCCTGAAATTTAAATTGTACAACAGTTTAGTCAATTTCACGTAATTAATTAATTGAATTAATTAATGTCACTAACCTGTCCCCAGATGAGCTGGCCCACACCTAACAGGACGCACCAGAGCCACTGCTCCAGAGTCAGTCCAACCGTAGAGAACGCGAATCCACAGAACTCAACTATCAGCACCTAAATACCATTTTATCAAGCAATATAGTATTATATCACACTTAATAGCTTTTTGAAATCTAAATTTATATCTGCAAGGGATACGACTAAAACCTCTACTATCGACCCAATTCAGTATAAAGCACCTTATAGATCCGTCGATTCTCTGTTAACTGAATTATTAATAAACAATGCATCATCATCATCATCATCATCATCATCATCATCTTCCCCTAAATCCCAGTTTAACCAGAGTCGAGATACGAATAGACTTTCTCCAGTCCTCCCTGTCCCACACCATATATACATGTATATATCATCAGTCAATCCCCTATTTTTCATGTCCTTCTTAATTACCGCATCCCAAGTCAGTTGTGGTCTACCTCTCAAAAGCTTAACATCCAGTTCTTCCCGCCAAACTCTCTTTACTACATCTTCATCTGCCTTTCTCACAATCTGCCCATACCATCTCAATCTCGACTGAGTCAACCTATCCCCGATCATTAATAATTAATTGTTGTATTAATAAACAATACAACACAGTTAAAATTTAACGAGATTAAATGAGTGGATAGGGGAACCTGGATACACAGAGTACAGATGAGGATATAGAGGAACGCGGACGCCCAGAGTCCTGAGAAGACGTTACGCTCTCCGTGAATCCTCCTGGAGTTGACTTCGTTGGCGAGAGTCATGAGCACAAAAGAGTTGAAGATCATCGTGAAGTGCTGGGTCGGTTCTGAACCCAAATCTGTGTCACTCCTCCTACCACTATCTATTCTAAACATCCTGTCACCTGATCAATCAATCAGCTAATCAATCAATCTGTATTAAATCAATCAATCAATCAATCTATCAATAAATCAATTAATCAATGCATCAAATAATCGACTGATCAATCAATCGATCAGTACTAAATCAATAGAGACTTGGTTAAAATAAGTCAATCAATAGATAGATCAAACAATCAATCAATCCAACAATCAATCAATCAGCATTAAATCAATAGAGACTTGGCTAAAATCAATCAATCAATGGATTAATCGATCGACCAAACAATCAACCAATCAGCATTAAATCAGTAGATACTATGTTAAAAAATAAACATTTGATTGGCAGAAATCACAGAAAACCTGAATAGATAAAACCAGAACGGTTTCACAAGAACCTATTTATTTATTTCATCTTGAACTTCTTACCCACAAATAGAATGGCAAAGATGACGGTCAGCTGATAGACGGCGTTGCCCACGATGTTCTTGATCATCATGCGAGTGATGAGGGGCTCCCTATGCCCATAGGGCTTGCGGGCCAGCAGGGCCTCTGAGGGGTCCTCCGTGGCCAGGGCTAGGGCCGCCAGGGTGTCCATCACCAGGTTCACCCACAGGATCTGTATGGCCCGCAGTGGAAAGTCCTGTCAATCAATCAATCGATAAATTAATCAATCTGTCATTCAGTCAGTCAACCAATCAATCGATAGATTAATCAATCTCTCAATCAGTCAATAACTCAATCGATTTATCGATATATATCTCTCTCTTTTCAGTGCACTGCCAAGTGGCAGGTTCAAGGTACATATTCATACTCAAAGTCTCTTTTCTCGCTCCATAAGAGCACTCCTTAGATCAACAAGTAAATCCCTTCACAAAGTCTATGCCTTATCGATACCTTATGTAGCCTATAGCTTGGGAAAAGTATGGCTTCTGAGGTGGTTTACCGTTTATATATATATATATATATATATATATATATATATATATATATATATATATATATATATATCAGTGGGTAAATAATATAAGAAATAAATAAATCAGACAAAGTCAAAATATAATATTACCTTCAAGTCCTTAGAATAAAATGAAGCTAACTACCAACAAACAAGAAGAAGGGTCAGGAGAACCAAGGGAGGAAGGAAAGAAGGAAGGAGGGGTTCCAGTTAGTGCTAATACAGACATTGAGGAAAAGGTAGAGGAAAATATATAACAAAAGCAGTCATGACCTGAAAGTCTAAAACAGGTCTGAACAGTTGACCCTAGTACAACCTACGCTCTTCTAGACTGTGAATGCTACGCTGGGCTTGTTTTCCGGACACAGGATTCGGTGTTAAGTGACCTCTCGTGTCACTGACGACAGTAGCACTCCAATTGTTTGCTGACTGTCATAGTGGTTTTACTGGTATAGCCAGAACAATAAAGAATACAAAAACATTGATGGCAACAAAAGGGTACTTAAGTCGGTAAGATACTCGACCACGTATCAGATGGTGCAGGGTTCAAATCCTGGGCTTGCCCGTCACTGACATCGCTTTTGAGTGAGTAAACTGACGTTAACCTTAGCTTTTACTCACTTTAAGCTAATCTTACGTTGCTGGCACACGCAGCAATGAACAACAAGCTGATCTTACGTTGCTGGCACACGCAGCAATGAACAAGCTGATCTTACGTTGCTGGCACACGCAGCAATGAACGCTCCCGTCACTACGACGAAGTTAATGGTCAACTGAAACTGCAGAAGTTTCTGAATGCAGTCGTACACGTTACGACCCCGCAGCACAGCTCTGACTATGGACGAGAAATCATCGTCAGTTAGTATGATATCAGAGGCTTCCTTGGCCACGTCCGTCCCCGTCAGTCCCTGGTCATAAATATCAGGCACGAGGTACCCTGGTCATAAATATCAGGAAAACATCATAAACTATAACACTACAAGACATAATAACTAATAATATAATATCACATAATGAAATCTACACACATAAGTGTGTTCGTATTTAATAATATTGTGACAGGATAAATAAATTAACAAATCTGAAGGTAAATAAGATCGTAGATAGGAAAAATATTATAAATGTAACATTACGAGATAAAATAACTTGTAAAATAATAAAATGCAATACACATGTACACAAGTATATTTTTACTTGCTAATATTGTCACAAAATAAATAAATAAATAAATAAAGGAGTTTTAAGGTAAAAATCATCAAACACTAAAACATCACATAGTAAATGTTATTTAATAAAGCTACTAATTCATTAGTATCTATTTATCAATGCTAACATAAGATTAGGTTCGAAATCGCTGTGCTATCACATGGTTACAGTATATGATTGATTACCATGGCAAATCCCACGTCAGCCCTCTTGAGGGCGGGGCCATCATTAGTTCCATCCCCCGTCACAGCAACGACCTGCCTGTGCTTGCCCTGCCTACTCTCGATGATGCCTCGCACCAGGTTGTACTTGTCCTGGGGGGAGGAGCGAGCTAGCACACGTAGGCGGGGCCAAACTCTGTCTATCAGCTCCTGACTGACCTGTCAATACAGATATACGTTTATTATTATAGCTCAAACTCAAAAATACCAAATGCACCAAAAATAGAGAAACATAAGAAAAACAAGATAAAAATCGTATTGTACTGGGAGGCACTGTATTGTACTGGGAGGCACTGTATTGTACTGGGAGGCACTGTATTGTACTGGGAGGCACAGTATTGTACTGGGAGGCACTGCATTGTACTGGGAGGCACTGTATTGTACTGGGAGGCACTGTATTGTACTGGGAGGCACTGTATTGTACTGGGAGGCACTGTATTGTACTGGGAGGCACTTTGTCTTACCGGAGCACCGGGATAGGGACGAATGAGGCTATTGAACTCCTGACCCTCCAGCACGAGGAAGTCAGCTCCAGGTGTTAGGATGCCACACCTAGCGGCTATAGACCTCGCTGTGTTGATGTTGTCTCCCGTTACCATACGTACAGTTACACCAGCCCGCTGACATCTCAGTATAGCATCAGGTACCTGAGAACATTAAACACGCGTTGTCCATGATTATATCAAGCTACTTAACAATAAGCACGAGTCAAACTGAGTGATATAAAACTATAACAAAAGCTAAAGCTAATGTTAATGTCAGTTTCCTCACTCGAAGGCGATGTCAGGAACAGGAGAGCCCAGGATTTGAACCCCGCACATAATGATCCATGGTCAAGTGTCTTAACGACTTCGTCACTGGCTCCAGCCAATATAGCACCATTAACCTCGATACAGTATACAATCTTTGTTTAATATGATATCAAGTCTCTTAATTGTAGCCTATTAATCGTAACCAGAACACAGACGTCGTGTTGAGGTACCTGAATACATTACACAATTGTTGTTCAGGATGATCTCCAGTATTAAAATAGCCTCGCGCAATGCCGTGCAGCATTTAGACGATTACACTGTGACCGAGGCCAAGTAGTAGCTTAGCTTTCAAAATTCTCATGATGACAACTGCTTTAGTCTTGCAGATAAATACATAACCTTGCTGCACTTAACACCATTATTACATCGAAAAACGATTAATAAATACCACAATTGTATTCGTCTTTAAATTCATCTCGAATATCCTTTAGTAAACGATACACATTTCTTTGATGACGTCATATTTTCCCTAACCCTTCCAGGCTGCTTTTGCCTTGAATAGTTCTACACTTTATTTAATTATAATCAAGTGTGATAGCAGCTATTAATTAATCGTAATTAAGTAATTAATAGAATAACCTCAGGTCTCAGGGGGTCTTCAATACCAAAGACGGCCAAGAATGTTAGACCTGCCACAATCGATTCTTCACTTTCCCAGTCTGGTTCAACAGCCACACCCCCTATCTCTTCTATAAACAGGTTATAAGTATATTACAGTCTGGATTACAGTCTGGTTCAACAGCCACACCCCCTATCTCTTCTATAAACAGGTTATAAGTATATTACAGTCTGGTTCAACAGCCACACCCCCTATCTCTTCTATAAACAGGTTATAAGTATATTACAGTCTGGTTCAACAGCCACACCCCCTATCTCTTCTATAAACAGGTTATAAGTATATTACAGTCTGGTTCAACAGCCACACCCCCTATCTCTTCTATAAACAGGTTATAAGTATATTACAGTCTGGTTCAACAGCCACACCCCCTATCTCTTCAATAAACAGGTTATAAGTATATTACAGTCTGGTTCAATAGTCACACCCCCTATCTCTTCTATAAACAAGTTATCATCATCATCATCATCATCATCTTCCTTTAAATCCCCGTCTAACCAGGGTCGGGATACGAATGAGTAAAATAAGTTATAAATATATTACAAATTATATACCAGACGATAGAACTGTGTAAAAACCACGAAAGTCTACATCCTAGTTAAATCTTGTATTTTGAGAGAGAGAGAGAGAGAGAAAGGGTTACAATGAGTTATATGCCATGGACCTGCCACTAGGCAGCGCACTGACAGAGAGAGGCAGTGAATATACTGACCACAGACAATGTCCCTATAGGCCACACACAGAACTCTCATGCTGTCACACTGCATAGGTTCCACTACATCCCGCATCAGATCTCTACGCAACTCCTCTGTCAGTCTCTCTCTCTCTCCTGACACTCCTGCAGCCCAGTCACACCTAGCGAATAGAAACATTAGTGAAATGTGTTTACAGTCACACCTAGCCAATAGACACACTAGTGAAATGTGTGTCCTGTCACACCTAGTGAATAGAAACATTAGAGAAATGTACATGTATGTCCTGTCACACCTAGTGAATAGAAACATTGGTGAATAGTTTTAAAAATAAGCTGGACGTTGTAATCATGTATGATTGGGGATTGAAATAAGCCATTGGCTTTCTTCCTTTTCCTGTACCGTAGAGTGAAGAAAGTATGGAATAATGAAAGATGGTAGCAGTTCTGGTACATTCTGGTAAAACATTAAAAGCTGCAATAGTTGTTAGCTGGTTGTTGAGTTATAGAGTATTATATAACAAGACATAACAACAATTAGAGAGCTACAGTCATCAAAAAAGCCTAAAAAAAGATAAGCTAATGTTTACGTCAGTTTCCTCACTCGAAAGCGACGTCAGTGACAGACGAGCCCAGGATTTGAACCCCGCACATACTGATCCGGGGTCGAGTATCTTACCGACATCGCCACTGGCTCCAGCCAACATCGAGCACGATTGTGACAAAGTCAAGCCAGTGAACAAAAAGAAGGTCCAAAAACGCAGCAGATTCCAAAATCCAGAAAACCAGTCCAAAGATGGATCGACACGATACAGTGGGTACAAAACACAGCAATTAATAATCTCTGACAAATTAATCTTTACAAAGTTTAAAAGTCTACAGAGTTGGTTACTTGGAGAGAATGATCTCAGCAGCTCCCTTAGTGTAAAGCCTGAAGGTGACCTGTGACCCAGCGCTGTGTCTCAGAACAGTCGTCATTGATTTACGTATAGAGTTGAATGTGTAGACCTTGTGCTTGTCCTCCTCCTTCACCTCTCTCCGGTACGCCTCGTAGTCTAATCCCAACTCCTGCACGTACTGCAGCAGAGCGCACTCCGTCCTGTTACCAACCAGTCTCATCACGTTTAGGTCAGTCTCTGAAGCCTGCAGTACAACAACAAGAGAACAACAATACAATACAATAGAGCAACAACAACAGCGGCTCAAGGGAAGAGCAATGAAATTATTTTAGACAACATCTACTGCGCACTGAGAGAGTTGAGCAGATGAAAAGAATGTGAAAGAAAGGAGAAAGAAGAGAGAGAGACGGGGAGAGAGAGAGAAAGAGATGGAGAGAGAAAGTGTGAGATGGAGATAGAGAGAGAGCAATGGCGAGCGGTGGAGAGAGAGAGAGACAAGGAGAGATAACGAGGGAGAGAGAGACAGGAAGAGAATGAGAGATAGCGAGAGTGAGATGGACAAAGAGGGAGAGAGATGAAGAGGGCGAGATAGTTACCACGAGTCTAGAGGAGTAGCCACTATTGATAGCTATGGCTCTCACTACCAGCTCACCTATCTCTTCAGGTAGGTCACTGAACGAAGGTGTGTCCTTGTATAACTTTCCTACAATCAACAGAAACACAATCCTTGGACTATAATTACACTGGAATTGGTTGTATCACAATCTTACTGCTATTTATATCCAGAATCTGATTACTTCAATGTTTCCAACAATTTATAAGCTCTATTGTAATGAACTATATCAAAATATCTTTAATGTTTTATATTTAATAGAGCATACCATGCAATTGCATCGCTACATTTACAAGAATTACAGTAAAACAAAAATATACAATACAAAGTGACGTAGCCAGTAATTCTTTCGTGGGCTGAGAGCTTAAAATGATGGAGTGACAGCTTAAACTGATGGAGTGACAGCTTAAACTGATGGGGTGGCAGCTTAAAATTATGGGGCCAAAGTTTAAAATGGTAGCAGATAGACCTAAAACATAAGTGAATGAACAATACAAATTTGTTTTGATTTGGGGCAACTGGGTGGATGATCTTTTCATTTGAAGGGAGAGGCAGCTGCCCCCTTCCCCGTTAGACTAGTGATTGCACATGTAGTGGTAAGCATTCTATGGAATACCTGCCATGTAGCTGCGCACGACTTTCATTTGATTGTAAGTCAGTGTTCCTGTTTTATCACAACAGATCGTCGTAGCATTGCCCATCGTCTCGCAGGCGTCCAGGTGTCTCACCAGGTTTTTGTCCAGCATCAACATCTGCCGCACAAAACACCCGAATATCACGCGATATAATAACATTAAAAAAAACCATCTGTCACACAAAACACCCCAATATCACGCGATATGGTACTATTTAAAACATCACGATTATTTTATAATATATTATTCACATCTTTACCTAGTCTCTAGTGTTATTCTCGGCGCAGGTCCAAAGTATATATCCTTGTTCTGTGTCAGCTTGCTAGCTCCATAAAGACACTGTATAGATTAACAATGTAATCCATTCACAAAATGCTATGTATTATCCATAACTATGTAGCCAAGAGCTTTGGTAAAAATATGGCTTCTGAGATAGTTTAGATAGTTTCCAATAATAATTCTCTAATTAATGATTAACTAATATAGGTATTAATTAATAAAAAGTAAGAATAACAAATAATTACCTAACTAATCATTATTAACTACTCAATCAATAGTCATAAAGACTGACATTGACAAATTGCCAAATTGAGTCTCAGATTAATTCACTGAAGCACAATTAATTTGCTGACTCGTGTAAAATTGTTAATTCACCAGTCTAATGCAAAGCTCTCACGTTGAATGCTTTAGTTAAACACATTACCTATTGATTGATGGATTGATTGACCTACCCTGACAGAGTAAGCTAGAACTAATGTTACAGCCAGTGGCAAGCCCTCGGGTATGGCTACAACGAGAACTGTCACACCTATTGTAATGAACTTGGCAAAGTTCTGCATGTAGTCCATGCGCCAAGGCAGCCCCTGGAACACGAACGTGTCCACGCAGAAACGAGTGAAGAGAATGAATATAGTGATCAGCGTCAGCGTGCAGCCTGCAGCGATCAGTCCATCAACAAATCAGTCAGTCCATCAATCTATCCATAAGTCAGTCCATCAACAAATCCAATCAGTCCATCAGTCTATCCATCAACAGATCTAATCAGTCAATCCATCAATCAGTCCATTAACAGATCTAATCAGTCAATCCATCAACAAATCTAATCAGTCAGTCAATCAGTCAGTCTATCAGTCAATCAATCAATCAATCAGTCAATAAATCAATTAATCAATCAGTCAGTCAGTCAATCAAACAATCAATCAATCAGTCAGTCAGTCCATCAGTCTATCAATAAATCAGTCAATCAATCAATCTATTCATCAATAAATCAATAACTCAATAAATCAATCTATCTACCTATCAACCTAATCAATCACTCAATCAATCAATCAATCAGTCAGTCCATCAGTCTATCAAAAAATCAGTCAGTCAATCAATCAATCTATTCATCAATCTATCTATCTACGTATAAGTCACAGACCTATCTTCTAGGCACAGACCCATCTATTAGGCACTATCTATCTATTAGGCACTATCTATCTATTAGGCACTATCTATCTACTAGGCACTATCTATCTATTAGGCACTATCTATCTATAGGTACTATCTATCTAGCACAGACCTATCTATAGGTACTATCTATCTAGGCACAGACCTATCTATAGGTACTATCTATCTAGGCACAGACCTATCTATTAGGCACTATCTATCAATTAGGCACTATCTATCTATTAGGCACTATCTATCTATTAGGAACTGTCTATCTAGGCACAAACCTATATAGCTGACGTTTACAGCTATCTGATCAAGTTTAGCTTGCAGCAACGATTTCTGCTTTCTTCCTGACGAACTTCTTACTTCTTCTTTACGATCCTGAAATACAAAAAATTAACGAACTAGTTGCAGTAAATTTTCAATCAATAACAATTAACAACAAATGCTCCTTTTAGGGTAGGGGTAGAGTGCACTTGGTAAGCGCGAGCTTCAATAAACGAAGATATGTAGCGTCAAGCCGGGTTAGCGTTTGGATGGGTGACCACCTTGAAGGATGGATCTCTGACGGGATTGATAGAAAAGCCCAGGGCGGTGAAAAGTTATTCCCTTAAACCATGCTGACTACAGCATATTTTCTAGAATACGCCGTACATATAAAGAATACGTAGATCCTGTATTCTTTTACAGGATAACAAAATACTAAAGTGTATCGTGCGTACAGGTAAAGATTACTGTTGATCATAGAAGGAAAGAAACTACAAAAATAATCGGCAGCTAAAGCACGGATCCTTTGTAGCAAATGCTTCAGTCAAGCTCATCATAACTATAACTATAACAGATCGTGTCATAACTAAAGGTATATAAAAAACTTATTATTCAACCAAGCCATGTATTAATCAATTTATTAAAGAATCCATCCATCAATAATTTTAATATAATGCTGATCCTTGGAATCAAAGGCAACGTCAGTCAGTCATTAATATTCCAGAAATATTGTTCAACTACATTATAAAACAATTAATTCAAATAAACAGGTTTCATTTCACCGTCCAATGAGTCAAAACCTAATTGAGAAGTTAAATATGACAGACTATTCAACTACATAATTATATAACTCACTTAATAAAACATCCACAATTTATATAATTATAATCACTGTGTGACCAAACATTTGCCACTGGCTCCAGCCAGTGGCGAAGTCGGTAAGACACTCGACCACGGATCAGTATGCGCAGAGTTCAAATCCTGGGCTCGTCCGTCACTGACATCGCTTTCGAGTGAAGAAACTGACGTTAAACTTAGTTTTACCAGCTTTAGCTACTTTATTGAATCCTCTAGTAAGACATAAATAACTTGTTAAATGTCAGTAGTGATAAACAAAGCAGTGAACCTCCAGGTTCAGCTGTAGGTCCAGGCTGAGATCTGGACTGTGTCTTCCACCTAGGAGCAGAATAATCAATCAATCAATCAATCAATCAATATAATCAATTAAAATAAATAAGTTAATTGACAAGAAGGTAGTCGCTAAATGACAAAGTATTTAACACAAACAAGAAAAGCCAGTTACATTACTGGCTGGAGCTAGACGATGTCTGTGAGACACTCGACCGCAGATCAGTTTGTGCGGGGTTCAAATCCTGGGCTCTCCCGTCAGATCTGCAGTGCATGGCTCTGTCAATATTAGTAGAAGAGAGAAACTCAAGAAGAGCAACAGAATAGATTGCCTACTGTCAGTGGTACGGTCTTTCTTGTCAGACTCTTTCACTTCCGGTTGATCCTCAGTCGCTCCCAGCAGTGAGAATATCATACCAGCCTGTGAGTGTATGCCTACAGCTGTTACTAGCATTCTACCACTGCCCTCCATCACATAGGTGCCTGTAATACAATACAATACGATAAAATACAATACAATATGCTACAATACAATATTTACGATAAAATACAATACAATACAATACACTACAATACGATAAAATACAATACAATACAATACACTACAATACGATAAAATACAATACAATACAACAGCTGTCACAAGCATTCTACCACTGCCTTCCATCACATAGGTGCCTGCAAACCAATACAATACAATATAATACAATACAATACACTACAATAGAGTATAATACAATACAATACAACAGCCGTTACCAGCATTCTACCACTGCCTTCCATCACATAGGTGCCTGAAATACAATACAATACACTACAATACGATAAAATACAATACAATACACTACAATACGATAAAATACAATACACTACAATACGATAAAATACAATACAATACACTACAATACGATAAAATACAATACAATACACTACAATACGATAAAATACAATACAATACACTACAATACGATAAAATACAATACAATACTCTACAATACAATATTTACGATAAAATACAATACAATACAATACGCTACAATACAATACAATACAATACAGTCTCTGTTATTACCTGATAGTAACAGTGGATCGCTGGTCTCTGTTTTGCGCACGTGCGTGGACTCTCCAGTCAATGAACTTTCGTCAACCTTCAGGTCACTGCTCTGAACTATCACTCCATCCGCAGGGACCACGTCTCCTTCAATCAATAAATCAATCAATCAGTCATAGGCACCACATCTCCTTCAATCAATATCAATCAATAAATCAATCCATAAATCATTTAATCAATCAATCAGTCACAATCAGTTACTTAGAATCAGAGAGACAGAGTGATGGAGACACTTGGACTCAGAGAGGCAGAGAGATAGAGACACTTGGACTCAGAGAGACAGAGAGACAGAGACACTTGGACTCAGAGAGAGATAGAGACACTTGGACTCAGAGAGATAGAGACACTTAGACTCAGAGAATCAGAGAGATAGAGATACTTAGAATTAGAGAGACAGACACATTTAGAATCACAGAGATAGAGAGCTAGATAGACTTAGAATTAGAGAAACAGAGAGATAGAGACACTTAGAATTAGAGAGACAGAGAGATAGAGACACTTAGACTCAGAGAGACAGAGAGATAGAGACACTTAGACTCAGAGAGAGATAGAGACACTTGGACTCAGAGAGAGATAGACACACTTGCACTCAGAGAAACAGAGAGATAGATAGACTTAGAATTAGAGAGACAGAGAGATAGAGACACTTAGACTCAGAGAGAGATAGAGACACTTAGACTCAGAGAGAGATAGAGACACTTAAAGACAGTTGATTACCATAGTTAACGTGACAGATGTCACCCACGACCAGTTCGCTGACCGGCACGAGCACGGCACCAGAGTCCCGCACTACAGAGCATTTGTGATCAGCGTCTATCGTGCTCTTCAGACTTCTGAACTGCTTCTCCTTTGCCCAGTCGCAGCAAGCAGCGACAAGAACAATCAACAAGACCGTGATGAGGATCACCGTGCCCTCTATCAGACCAGAGATAGTCTCCAGTGTTCTGTGGTCGTCTGAGAGATTGTCAAGTTGTTACACATAATAATATCATATAATTATAGCATATATATAGTTCAATAGTATTTACATGTCTATAAATTAGTAAAATATTAATAGAATACAATTAACTAGTTAATTTAAAACAGCAACAAAATGTGTAGCTTACTTAACGTTCTAAGCATAACCCATAAAACTAATGTTAACGTCTGTTTCCTCACTCGAAAGTGATGTCAGCGATGGGGGAACCCAGGATTTGAACCCTGCACATTCTTATCTGCGGTCGAATATCTTACCTAAAAATAATTTTAAATGATTAATTACGTAATAATTTTTAAAAAGTTACAATTATTACTTAAATTAACTGACTACATAATTTAAAAGTCTAACAAACTGTTTTTGAAATAATTGAAAATTACTATTTAATGCACAGATTACACACCAGCCTCAGCGCCTGAAGGCTGCATATAGAAGTTATACAGGGAGACGCATATCGACACAGCCGCAGCGATCATCAGAATTATCAGTATCACGTCGTGCAGTGCCTCCCACACAAGACGCAGAAAATGTTTCGGTGGCTTCGCTGGAATAACATTTCTACCAAAAACTAGCGCCCTCTGTCTTATGTCTCCAGTCTCTGCCTTCAAACCTGCAAGAGTTAAACACTAATTACAGTGAAATGATCATCCGTAATGAAATCTATTAATTTCAGTACTATACTGTATGTTTAACCATTAGCCAATTTAGTTAATTATCCATGTTACCGGTCCTATGACAGTCCAAGATATAACTCTCAGATCAACTCTAGAGGGAGTTAAACACAGGACCTCAGGAATAACCAATTTACAATTTCATGACGATCTAACGCAATTACACAATGAACTATTGAGAATTAGAGACGTTCTCTTCGTCTTCAGTCAACATACCAGAAATAAATATATCCTTTAAAATATATAACTATTGTATAAATATAAATACTTTAGAAGGAATATTTGATAGACTACATGTATAGCCACACCAGCATGATTTGATAAACTACATTGCCACAATGGAAAGATTTGAGGACAGATCTCACAGCTTAGATAAAAAGAAGTGCAAGAGTATACTTTGCAAAGTAATAATCTGCAAGCCACAGGCTCAGTCCAATATACAGTAGAGTCTATAATAAATTACTGGATTCAAAATTTTTCTTCCATCCAAAAGAATGAAATATTATTCTTGAACTTTTAGTTGGATATATTTAGAAAGCCCAACCAATTTGTAAAAGAATGACACCAGAATGAAGTCTCCAGGTGAAATAATTTTTGCGTTAGAGCAACCTGAAAATTACGGCTCTTTGCATCGACCCAAAAATTGATCAGGTCGTATCTTTGGACCCTTTTGACGGATTTAAAAAAAAAAAATTGTGAGGTTTTGGCTCTTAAATTGTATATCTCTCTCTTAGAGCACTGTCTACTGGCATGTCCATGGTATTTAATGCCTCCACTCTTCTCTGTCTTCTGCTTAAACTATATATATACCAATTTTTATCAAAAGTTGAGACATGAGGGTGTTAACCAGTGGATGAGTTGACGTGGAATGACGAAGTAGTTAAGTAAACAAATCAGAATGAGTATAACTGACCTTCGTTAGGAGACACGTAAAGCCTACTGCACAGCTCACTGACATCTCCATACTTCTCCCTCAATCTCTCTCCACCCTCCTCCCCTCTACCTTCCATCAGGGTCTTCAGCTCCTCCAGAGTCACACCGTAGCTCACCATCACCTCCCCTCCGCTCTTCCGCAAACTCTTCCGTCTTAGTGACATGATTTAACCCCAAAGAGTGTAAAATAAATCTTCTATTTCATTAATTAACGTAACTGTACGAACCATAGCAACGAAAGAATTTACGATTGATCCACGTACTAGAGACCCTTGAGAAATCAATCCATAAATTTTGTCAACAAATTAGTTTAATCTCTGATTAATATCTTTTTCAGTATTTCTAACATACTGCCTAAATACGTCATGAAATTTTATATGACCGATCCTGAGGTGAATTGAACTCTCGTGGGTTCGATTCCCGGCCGAGCTGATCAGAGAGTACACACCCGGACATTCATTGAACTGGTTACGCAATACGCAAAATGGTAATTGCAAAATGGACTAAATTTCCTAACGGTTTAAACATGTGATATTGAAAGTGATAGATGTCAGCATGGTTGATCATTCCACTATTGTGATGTTTATTTTTTATTTATATTTTACTTTTTTATTTATATTTTACTTTTATTTATTTCTTCCAGTCAGCATTTATTATGATAATCACAATAAAAACAAAACGAGCAGCTTTTGAAAATGACCCGTTTCGCTGTGTTGCCACTGCAAATAATTTAATAACACAGAATAATGGCAACAGCAACAGAATTAGCAAAGTCAAAGATATAGACTAGATAATATTCTTTATTCTATGAGCAAAGTAAGCACAGAATATCTGGACAATAATTGGACGTTTTTCAGTTTTAACTTCATAAAGTATACCACAAATATGAACCTATAGTTAGAATTTTTTCTTACGTTCTTCTTTTGAAGCCTATCAACTTGTCAAGGGCTGCATATTTTTTTTTCCTTTACGATCTCTATGTATAGAGATATGAAATTACGTCAAAAACTGGTGTTACAAGTCTTTGTGACTTCCTTAACCAGTATAATTATGTTAAGTTAAGTCAAGTTAAGTTACCTAAAGTGTATATATAAGTATACAATTTAAAGTTAGTCTAGGTCCAATTATTCCAGGTAGACTATTTAGAGGTAGGCTGTGACAGCCTGAAACAATTTAGCTAGAACAGATTTAAGTGTCCAGTTAAGTTTAGATAATGCAGGTGAGTTTAGTTGGTCAAGATAGGTTAAGGTTAGGTTAGGATTAGGTTAGGTTAGAGTTAGGGTTAGCTTAGCTTGAGGTTAGGGTTAGGTTAGGGTTAGGTTAGGTTAGGTTATGGTTAGGGCTAGGGTTAGGATTAAGATTAGGGTTGGGGTTAGGGTTAGGGTTGGAGTTGGGGTTAGGGTTGGGGTTAGGGTTAGATTAGGTTAGGGTTATGGTTAGATTAGGTTAGGATTAGAGTTAGGGTCAGATTAGGTTAGGATTAGAGTTAAGGTTAAGGTAGGGTTAGTGTTAGGGTTGGGGTTGGGGTTAGGATTAGATTAGGTTAGGGTTAGGGTTGGATTATTTTTTATTGTTAGGGTTAATGTTAGAGTAAGGTTAGGGATGGGGTTAGGGTTAGCGTTAGGGTTGGGGTTAGGGTTAGGGTTAAGATGGAGTTAGAGTTAGGGTTAGGTTTATATTTACGGTTGGGGTTAGGGTTAGTGTTGGGTTTGGGGTTATTGTTTTGGTTGGGGTTAGGGTTAGGTTTAGGTTTCGGATTAGGGATAGGGTTAGGGTTAGAATGCTAGCTGGATCAGTCTGCAAAATTTTACATCTGCGGCGGAATTTAATTTGCGCAGTTGGTTTAGCTGCGCTTCAAATGAATGAAGTTAAGCTACGTTGGAGCAGTCTGTACCAGATCTGTTTGGGCTCCAGGGGTTGGTCCAGGTAGAGTTCTATACTGTAGTTGTAGCAGTCTCTACCAAATTTTTCATTGCTCTAGGGATCAACGCCTGATCTAACCTTCACGACCTTGACACAAAAGTCATTAAGACTTGGCCCATTTATCGATCTCGTAATTACACAGCTCTACGTACCCTAGAGATCTAGGTTAGGCCTTCTGTAGCCGCTATCGGCTAGCTCTGCTCTAGTTTATCCTGAGTTGACTTCGACACAGCCTCACGAAGTGCTTCATCCTTCAGGCGTCATCGTTATCTGACAGGTGTCGCCCTCCACCTGGTGTTATAATCACTTTAGATCCTTCCAGAAATATACGATTAACGGCTTACCTGGGATATTATATAAACTAAACTCAGCATACTACCGGATAACAAGGGTTATGCAGATCTATTAATATGTACATGCATTACACGTAATACATGTATTACGTGTCTTACATTTATACATGAATGTTAAAGTGCAATTTTTTCAATGTAATACATGTATTACATGTAATACATGTAATACATGTATTACATGTAATACAATACATGTTCTATATGTAATAGATGTAATGTAATATACATGTAATACAAGTTAACATATATTATTAATGGTCATATTTTGCATTTTTGAAATTAATATCCAAGATGAGAGCTATCACTTTTAACTTTTAATTAATGTCGCATGCTTAAACCTAACCATTATGTAATATAATATTATTGTATTATTTATTTGCCGGTCCAGAGAAAATATTAATATAAGATACACATGTATCATATATATATATATATATATATATATATATATATATATATATATATATATGTGTGTGTGTGTGTGTGTGTGTATGTATGTATGTATATATGTATATTGCATGTAATAAAGTAAAAATAAATTAATTATAAAAGATCTTTTAACATGACTGACGGCATCCATTCCATTCCAGAGCCTGGAAAGCCGGAAGGTTTATTTTAATCCAGGTCTCTTATAGGATCTGGAATTATCCAGGATCGCAGGCGAGCATTGAATAGAGAACACTGAAGAAGACAGCGGGAATCTAGGCCAGTGACCTCGTTTTAATTGGTTAATTTTCTCAGTCCCCATTCACCATTTTCTCAGTATAACTGTGACTTGACTTGTTTATTGTTCCCGTGGATTTTAAACTTATAATAATCTCTATAGATTTTAGTCAAGTTTCAGGTTCAAGATATATTAAATATCACATTCTGCTTTAACGCTCCGTAAAGAGCACTCCATCGATTAATAAGTCAATATCTTTCTGAAAAGGTTGTGCCTTACTTACACCTCTACGTAGCGAATAGAATGCCAAATATTGGTACTGGAGTGCTTTGCCTTTCAATTGCTAAAGATGTAGCTTACAATGTTCTAATAGTTTCTATAGCATAATTATACTGTAAATAATACCTATATTACATAGATGAAAAAAACGTTTTTTTACGTTTTATATCTGTTAAAGAAAACGTTTTTTTTACGTTTTTTATTTTTTATAAAATAAAAACGTAAAAAAACCTAATCCGTTAACGTCAAACGTAAAAATTAAGTTAAACACTGTGATCTCACCTCTAATTATTTCAACTGTGATCCAATACAGGAAATTGTAAGAACATTTTATGTGTCTGTATGTTACCTGAAAGTATTTGTTTATATTTTTATGGAGTCTATGGACATACTTTAGAACTTTAGAACTTTAAATCAAGTCTAGTTGTAATAAAATTGTTTAGTGTTATGGAATGAAGGCATGGTAATATATGTGCAAGCCAACGAGTACGCTATTAACTTCTTTCAACGTTTTTTTACGTTTTTTATTTATTTTGAAAAAACGCGTTTTTTAACGTTTTTTATTTTTGATAAGAACGTTTTTTAATCTATGCTATTTTAAGAAAAAAAAATAAATTCAGAAAATTAAAACTGTTGGCCGTTTGGCTTCTGGTTTTTCCATTTTTGCTTAGATCTCGAGATATCTAATCCTACAAACTCACTCTTCAAATAGTATGCTATCTAGCTCATGAACTGCTGAGCACCTCATCGATTAATTTGTTGATCTCATCACATAGTTATGAATTTATCTCAGTAGAAACTTAGAAACACTGTAATTAGTTGGAGTCTTACTGCGTATGTGCGAATTTCTCGTTTATTAGCAAGCAAATGCTGCATTCGTTGTTAGGGAATCTCCTCAAAGAGCTTAAAGAGAATTTATGGAAGTTAGACGTGCTAGCTTGTAGTCTAAAAATAGCTTATATTAAACAGTCAATCAAATATTCATCCAACCATCCATCAATTCATCCATCCATCCATCCATTCATCCATCCATTCATCCATCCTACCATCCATCCATGCTTACCACAATTTTAACGTTACTTAAATCATTAAAAAGTATTCTGCAGTATTGAGGTGATTTTCCTCTTTCACGCAGTTCATAGGAAGGAAAGTATTATATTACCTGCCCATATTTCACGACACAATATGCAAATTAATTCTAAACAATTTCCGCTTTGCGATGATAATAAGGGATTCCCTCCCAGTTCATATTACGACACTCTATCCCTCTACTTCCGGGGAATTCTTATGTCTTCCTTCGTAGCATTTAAACATCGCTAATCCAACGCACATTCAAAATTCTCAAGTTATTTCAAGTTGATCTTAGTGGACTTGCAAGGGATTGAACCTTGCTACTAGAGATTACGTCATCTGTCTCTAGCAGCTGAGCCGTAGTAATATGTCCATACGTAGCTTTGCGGGCACTAGAAACAAATTCCTAATCGATGTTTTTTTAAACGACAGCAAAATTAAAACTAAATCTGAATACCTGTCCTCATTCAACTGCTCTCGTATCATGTATTTAACAGAAAGAACGAGTTGGGCTCAAGAATTGATATAGGGAAGTGGAAAGCCAGTGGTTACCAATAAAGAACGAAAGATGATAACTATTCTGGTAAATTCTTGTAAATATCTTCCGAAGAGATTGACTTAGTCACGGCATATATGTTGGGCTAACAACAACAACAGGGTGACGCAGCAGCTGTTGGTGTAACTCCAAACGGAAACCTTAAGAATTCTCGAGAACAAATATTTTCTGATTGCACCCAAGTGACGACGTTTACCTCAAGAAGAAGAAGTTCTAGTGAGATGATGTGAGGGGGGGGGGACTTGTGATGGAGAGAGGGAGTTGATTTTAAAATTCTAACCAAATTATGTCAGGGAAAGTACCAATGAAGATGCTATCAGCCTAGACATATCAGGAAAATGAAATATGCTAAGATATTTACAAAGTCCTGGATCAGGTTCAAATCTCAGCCAGACAAATAGCGGGAGAGCTAATGTAACGTTTGGTGTCTTATCTATTTAAATACCTACACTAAGAAGCACTCAAACAAACTACAGAAGTTTACTAATCAAAATGTCCCCCTACCGTAGCTTGTGGTAGGGGGAGAGGGGTAAATCTGGCATTGACGGGAGGGGCTGATGTCATGATACTCGGGGGGGGGGGGGGGGGGGGGTTCCTCTTTACTATGACTCGTAGTAAAACAAAGTGCTGCTGACTTGTTAATCTTACAGAATAATTCCCAATCCGTCCAGCTCTATGCTTCTGT
>CAJHZI010000555.1:1450000-1477545 GCA_905160935.1 Enchytraeus crypticus
GCACTGCAGTACAACCCTATCATTTCTCTACTGCAATACATGCCCCTAGAATATCTCCACTACAATACTCCCCTATAAATGCACCACAGTACACCCTTGTAAATTCATCACAGTACAACCCTATCAATACACCATACTACGCTCCTATAAATGCACCACAGTACACCCTTGTAAATTCATCACAGTACACCCCATCGGCTCACCACACTACACCTCTATCACAGCACCAAACTACACCCATACCAATGCACGACTACGACGTATCAGCGCACGACAGAACGTTTTTCGCCGTGTATTTCTCCCCCGGCAGATTCGCCGTGGAGACCCTGATAGCCTGCGCCTGCGTGGCTCTCAACGGTGCAGCGCTACTCCTGCTCGTCTCCCAGGGAGGAGGGATCCACTCCCCCAGCGCCTCCCCGCACAGAACCAAGTCCGTCTACAGGTGTCTCTTCGCCAGTCTGGCCGCTTCGGACTTGATAGCCGCAGTTCTTTCCTGGTCCACCAACAACCTTCTCTTCCTCATGGATCTAAATTACCAGGGCGGATACACAAATGATTTCGCTGACTGGTCGAGTTTGGATGTACACAGAGATCCGGTGAAGCCAAATTTGACACCACGGTTTTCGGAATCTGAAGAATATTTAGCTTCAAGAAGAGCTCGGTCGTCGGGAGTTAATTCAGTGGATTTAGCTTTTCTGGAGTATTCATCGTCTTCTGATCTAGTCAGCATACATCTCCTAACGTCAGCAGTGACAGAACCAGCAGCCTCGAGATCATCTAGGATGAGATTCTCTAGTAGAGATCCGGTTCTAGAGTGGCGTAACATCCAATCCGCAAAACCTCTTTTCGTATCCCACGTGGAGTACCCTACAGATCTTTCCACTGACTTCTCACAACAGTCCATGAGTATAGAAGAGAGTCAAAAGGATAGGTATGACGAGTCCAGTGGCGGATTGGAAGATGAGAGGAGTGAGAACATTAATCCGGGAGGAAATAAGACAGAACAGGATGGACTGGATGGAAATAGTCAAGGAAGTTACCTGGAGCGAGGTGATAGAATAATTGAAAATCATAGTAAATTCTCACAACATGAAGATCATTTGGAAGATCATCAAAAAGATTATATGGAAGATCACCTAGAAGATCATGGAGAGAAAATGAGAGAAGCAGACTTAACGGAACTGACATACATAACTTCGGCTTTTCTTATTTCTTCTGCATTTGGTTTGGTCAGCTATTTAACGATGTTTGGGTTCGTGGCGGTTCAGTACGTGACGATCTGTAGACCTCTAAAGAGCCTTCAGCTGATCAGAAGAGCAAGGGTTCTAAGTTTTGTCACCTCAGTCTGGATTCTGCCTCTACTGGCTGGACTGGTACCATTCATCGTTTTGTTGCCGTTTTCTTCTTCGACTGAGAGTATGCGTTCAGGGACGTCCCTAACACCGCCTGTCTCTGGTAATTCTACTCAGTCCCGTTCATCTTCACCTCACGCTCCGGATTCGGCTAATATATCAGCTATTATAACTAAAACCTCGAGGTATTGATACTGGTTTAAATTAATCAATACGTTTTATAAAAAGTATTAGATTGGATTTAGCCTGATATTTTTCCGATTCCTAACATTTAGAGTCCTATAGTTGGAGTCCAATAGTTGGAGTCCAATAGTTTGAGTCAAATAGTTGGAGTCCAATAGTTGGAGTCCTATAGTTGGAGTCCAATAGTTGGAGTCCAATAGTTTGAGTCCTATAGTTGGAGTCCTATAGTTTGAGTCAAATAGTTGGAGTCCTATAGTTGGAGTCCTATAGTTTGAGTCAAATAGTTGGAGTCCTATAGTTTGAGTCAATTAGTTGGAGTCCAATAGTTTGAGTCAAATAGTTTGAGTCCTATAGTTTGAGTCAAATAGTTGGAGTCCTATAGTTGGAGTCCAATAGTTTGAGTCAAATAGTTTGAGTCCTATAGTTTGAGTCAAATAGTTGGAGTCCTATAGTTTGAGTCAATTAGTTGGAGTCCTATAGTTGGAGTCCAATAGTTGGAGTCCAATAGTTGGAGTCCACGGGTCTTGAGTTCGGGTCCGCAAAACTTAGGATTCAACCGGATCTCTCTTCATGTTATCTCTAAGAATTGCCCTCGCAGAATTTTTATTTGGTGTTTCTGCAGTTCAAAAAAACAAAAATATTTGAAGTGATATCATCGTCATCTCATCCAACACTTCAAATCATTTAATGGCACTTGAGGTCAGGTCAGAGACAATTTCTAATTTTTAGGTTAAGAACTCGGTTGAGTAGTGACTCTCGGGGTCAAGCTCAGTGACCCAATAGCTCAGGCCCAGTGACCCAATAGCTCAGGCCCAGTGACCCAATAGCTCAGGCCCAGTGGCCTATTAGTGCAGGAGCCTGCAAATTGGTGTGAAATAGCTTTGGTGAGAGAGGATCAGAGCGTCTCATAGGATAGCGAGCAGCAGAACTTACAGCTGAACTCCAAAGACGCATAAATAACAATAATAATAATAATAAAGGTTTAATGTCCGTTTCGTCATCCAAGGATGACGTCAGGGACGTATAAATGGATCCGGAGCATCAATTGCAAACTTAACAAGCACCACTCGTCCACTAAACAAGCTCGCCCGTCACTGACATCGCATTCGTGTGAGGAAACTGACGTTAACATTAGCTTTACGAGCTTTACGGGAATAGCGATTTTAAAAAAACTTCTGAGTATCAATCAAAAATATAAATATAAATGAAGCTGATGTTGTTATTGTTGCCAGGCTGGTAGATGCTACCTTGCTAACGTTCTTTCTGTTGATGCTTGGTGTCTACTGCTCCATAATAGTGTTCTGCATCAGAATCTACGTGGAGATACAGCGGCTAAAGGTTTGTCTTCTTGTTTACTTTTCATATCGTTCGGGGTGAATCAATTTGTAGTGATATTTGATGGGGGAACGTCCCTGACATCATCCTTATATGAGGAAACGGACTTTAAACCTTTATTACTATTATTAAACTATTTTTGATTGATTTATCAATGGACTAATTGAGTTATTGACTGATTGGTTGATTGGTTAATTGATTGATAGAATGACTGATATTTTGATTGATTGACTGATTGGCAGATTCAGTAATTGAAAGAACTGTTCCTTACAGATTAATTGAGTGTGTTACTGACTCATTGCGAGATAGATTGATGGATTAGTTGATTGATTCTTTGATACGTCTATTAATTATTAGATTGAGCGCTGGATCGATTAATTAGTCAGGTTATTAATTGATTGTTTAAATAAAATTATTTATTGGTTGATTGATTTATGATTGATTTGTCGATTGATTGATTGAAAATTGTTTGATTGATTGATTGACTGAATTTATTAATGTTTGTTTGATTGATTGATTGATTTATCGATTAATCGATTGTTTGATTGATTGCTTGATTGATTGATTGATTACTTGATTGATTGATTGATAGATAGATAGATAGATTGATTGATTAATTATTATTATTAGAAGCGACTGCTACAGTTTCGCTATGACAAGCACATACGTCACGAGAGAAAGGCCTTTGTGACGACCGTGATTCTGCTAGTGACCTTGACCCTCGTGCACCTGCCACACACTGTCTTCTACATCTGCAGTCTGTTTGGTCAGCAGGACGAGGCAGAGGGGCGTGGTCACGAAGATGAGCCGAGTGGGCGGGGCGAACATGACATGCCGCTGCTGAACATGTAAGATTATAAACTGTAATATATGAATCGCTATTACACCGTCAAAACTTGGTTGAAAGTTACATACAATAAAGGAAAATTACCAACAGCGCATTTAAACAAATACAACTGCATTTAAAATAAAAAATAAAAATATATCGTATAGACAGGGGCGGATCCAGGAATTTTTTAAGGAGGGGCCCGAATTTTTTTTTTGAGAATGTATACATTTTTTCCTTACGCCCCGCCTTCTTCGGGACATATGACGCAACCAGACAAATTGTTGTGGGAGTGGGGCTCAAAATTAGTTCACTACTTCGTTCGGCTCATAGAGTGAATGTATCCACATAGTTTACCACCCCCCCCCCCCCCGCTCGTACCCGTACTAAAGTCAGGGGAAAACCTAAAATCCTATATTTGTTTTGGAATAAGTAGCTTAATTTTTTCACATCTGAAGAAACTCTGCAGATCTCGAAAAAATTGCAAAAGTGACCTATTTCTGGCGGTGGGGGGGCTTTAAGCACCTCCCAGCCAAGGCTGTTTTCACCATTGCTACGGGACAGAGTTCACATTTTTTACTTATACCCTTTTTCCTCTAATGCAAATGTTCAAGTGAAAATTGAGAGCTAGTGAAACAGTCAACATTTCGGGCCCCCTTCCACTATACAGGGCTCCTAGTATATCCTAGAAAAAAATTGAGTTATTAGAACTGAGTTCTCTGTCATACCCCACCCCGGGCCCCCCCTAGCCACTGCCATTACTAACATATTTATCGCAAATGCCCTAAAAACAATGAAAATATAGTTTAATTTTTTTTCGGCGGACCTAAGGGGGGACCCGGGCCCCCTGGGCCCCCCTGGATTCGCCACTGAGTATAGATATCCTAATTATCTCCTTAATGCATGGCTAGTTAGACCTTTCGCATTATTCTTACATAAATTTCTCTAAAATTAAATTTTGACTTTGATAAATCTTCATGACTAAATTATATTTATGTATATATATTTGTTTTATGTATTTATATTTGTTTTTTTGTATCTCTCTTTGATGTTCAGCTCTACTTTGATGTTAACAGGACACCTGTGGTCTACTACGGGAGTCTCATTCCGTACATCAAGTTCATCACCGATCCACTTATCTATGGTTCACGCATGCGCAGTAGACGTAAAGCAAGAAACCTTCCATATTCAGGCTGCTCCACATTCCCTTGTCCCTTCTTCCTGCTCTCCATCTGCTGTTGGTCGGACTGTTTCTGGGGATGGGTTTCCGGAGGGTCCTCCATTTTATCCAGTGGAAGCAGAATGGGTCCAGACGGTGGAAGATCCTATATTGGTCTCAGTGGAAGCAGCCGCAGCAGTTTAGCCCTGCAATGCAGCACTAGCTCTGCTGGCGTAAACAGGCGCAGCAGTTGCATGATGCTCAGTACCAGCAGCAGCAGCTGCGGCAGGAGTTGGACCAATCAGAGAAAGGCTAGCTATGTCGGGGGCATGTCTAGGCGAAGCAGCTGTGTGCTAGCGGGTGGACCTAGGCGCGGTAGCTTCCCCTATGGGGTAGCTAGCAGTTTTGGGCGCAACGGGTTAAGCCCAGCCACTGGTAGCTTGGCCAGGCGACACAGCAGCAACTCGACTGTTGTCGAAGCCATAGGCCAAGTGAGTCACGGCTCAAGGTCAGTATCTGGGACAGACATCGGTCAGATTATAGAAGAGCAGCAACAGCTGGAACTCATTGAAGAGTTCTCCAGAAGTGAAACTTCCATCTCAAATCCTTGCAAGGATTCAGCTAGCACGCGCCGGATCATTCTTCACGCCGAAAATAGAACTGGATTTCTGAGCAAACGATCTTCTTCTACTGGACCTGTTGAAGAAGGCTGTCTATTTGAAGAGCTCTCAAATGGATGTTTCGATGGAAAAGAGTCGCTGGGAAATAACAAAAAGACTCAGTTGAGGAGATGTAATGCCTTTGACACGGAAGTTAAAATTGTAATTGAGGTAGCAAGCTTTGAGAGTGAAAGTCCTTTCTCATCGGAAACTTCCACTCCAGTGAAAGTGGATAAGGAAACGAACTGCTGGGCAGGATCGGGAGATACTCTGATGATTTGTAGGCAAGTTAAAAGTTGTGATCAGCTGAATAGGCTTGTAGCTTCTGATAGACACCAGAGGGCAGAGTGTTCCATTGAGCTGGACCACTGCCACTCATTAGTCACTCGTCGTAACGGTTCAAAAAGCGTAGATACGTTATTCTGCAAACACAAAGTCTAATTTACGAATGTCAACTTTGAGTTTTCGGGTTAAATAATTCGCTAAATGTCTACATTTCTCTCTCTCTCTCTCTCTCTCTCTCTCTCTCTCTCTCTCTCTCTTCTCGCTATCTCTATCTGTCTCTGTCTGTAGCAATGACTAGAATTGTTTAACCAGTGACTGCTTTCCTTTAACATTAAAAATATTCCAACGTTCAAATCTCCTTCAAAAGAAACTATTTAAATCATTGTTAAAGATTTTTGTGCGTTAAATGCAGCTTTAACTGATTGAATTCAATTTGATTTTACTACAGTCGTAGGAATATAGTTCAACATGATATCAATGGCAATGAAGACATAAATAAATGAATATGAATAAATGAATATAAATAAATGAATATGAATAAATGAATATAAATAAATGAATATGAATAAATGAATATAAATAAATGAATATGAATAAATGAATATAAATAAATGAATATGAATAAATGAATATAAATAAATGAATATGAATAAATGAATATAAATAAATGAATATGAATAAATGAATATAAATAAATGAATATGAATAAATGAATATAAATAAATGAATATGAATAAATGAATATAAATAAATGAATATGAATAAATGAATATAAGGCTTTGGTGTAATTTATTTTGCAAAGTAGGTTTAGTCGGATTGCATTGTGTCGCGTAAATTGAGTTTGCTGCAGAAAATATAGTCAAGTAATTCTAGTATCAGACCATTCCCCATGTTGTGTCCGGGTGGTTTGAAGAATTGACCAACTAGTGACTGCATGTGCCGTATAAGGCGACTGAAGCACTAAGATCCATACCAACGTCAGAAAGGGCTTTCGGTTGGTGAGAGTCTAGGCTCCAGAAATTTGCTACAATAATTTAAACGAATGGAAAAGTCTCAAATAGGGGATTGACTGATTGATGATTGTGGTGCGGCGCAGCGCCGACGTCGCCTATCGGCGGCCGCTGCGTCGTCACCGCCGTCGGTCGCAACGGCGTCGCTCTGTCGAGAGGGCCGGCGGCCGACGTAAGTAGGCGGGGGGCGTCCGCCTCGGGCGCGAGAAAGGTTTCTCGCTCTGTCGGAGTAACGCTCCCTTGATATATCGAGAGAGGATCGAGTGTCCTAGTAGCACCTACTGTTACGGAGACCGGTAAAGAATGTCGCGATTCACCGCGACTTGGCGGATCATCTATCAGTCGATTGAGCGACTCTGCACTGTCAGGGGTTGGTGCAGAGTCTTGCTGCCATACGACGTTAGCATCTTCCATTGTATACCGTCGCTGACTACCAGATTGGAAGTACTAGTCGCGTTTATCTATAGAACAAAGTAATTACGACAAACACAGGCAAAAACAGTCAAATTAACAGAATTATTAATCGTATATCAGTATTATATGTGTAAAACAGAGTCAACTACGAACTCTATTGCACATAACTAAATAACTGTTTAGCGAGTCCTATCCCGCAAATTAGGTTCTTATTTAACTCTATCGCGTAATTGTCCGTATCAATGAGAATCAATGAGAGACCGCCGCACTCGCCGGACTCGCCGACTCGCCGTACTCGCCGGAGTCCAGAAACTGTAGACCGCCGCACTCGCCGGACTCGCCGCACTCGCCGGAGTCCAGAAACAGGTCTTCTGACGTAGACCGCCGCACTCGCCGCACTCGCCGGAGTCCAGAAAACGTAGACCGCCGCACTCGCCGGACTCGCCGCACTCGCCGGAGTCCAGGAACAGGTCTTCTGACGTAGACCGCCGCACTCGCCGGACTCGCCGTACTCGCCGGAGTCCAGAAACAGGTCTTCACGTAGACCGCCGCACTCGCCGGACTCGCCGTACTCGCCGGAGTCCAGAAAAGTAGACCGCCGCACTCGCCGGACTCGCCGTACTCGCCGGAGTCCAGAAACGTAGACCGCCGCACTCGCCGGACTCGCCGCACTCGCCGGAGTCCAGAAACACAGTAGACCGCCGCACTCGCCGGACTCGCCGCACTCGTCGGAGTCCAGAAACAGGTCTTCTAATGTAGACCGCCGCACTCGCCGGACTCGCCGTACTCGCCGGAGTCCAGAAACAGTAGACCGCCGCACTCGCCGGACTCGCCGCACTCGTCGGAGTCCAGAAACTGTAGACCGCCGCACTCGCCGCACTCGCCGGAGTCCAGGAACAGGTCTTCTGACGTAGACCGCCGCACTCGCCGCACTCGCCGGAGTCCAGGAACAGGTCTTCTGACGTATATTTAGGAAATAAAGAAATTGGTATGCAGGCAGGTGCTCATAAACGAACTATTACGGTCCTAGAGAATAAATTTCGAGAGCATTCGATACTGTATTCGACCAGCTGTCTCCTCACGACCTTGTTCCTAGTTAGCACAACGATCTCCTGCGAGTTACTCAATAGTACTTACTATGAAGGATCACACTTACCCTCACCTGACGTTGATGGCTTCTCTGCACTCCCTACTTCCTGCCCGACCTGTCCTTCCGTGATCTCTCGTCGGGTTTCTCACCGACACGTCCCTCGTAGTTCTCGAAGGCTGCTCCTCGAGCGTTATCTTTACTTCCCTTAATAATTATCTATACTACAGATTCTATAACTATAACTATTATCTCATCACGTACGATGCTCTTAATATATCACTTAATGTATCGTAATATCTCTCTTAATATATACGTATACGCTTTTATCTGCAAGAAGCCGCACACCGCGCTATTAATGAAACACTATTAGCACACGCGACAGTCACACGCTTGTTTATCGGACTGCCAAGATTCCCGCGCGTCGATTCTTTTTATTTCACGCGTGATAGGCCACGCCTCCATAGACTAGCAAAAAGTCAGCCAAGCTCACACTGCTTAATAATGTCCAAATTATAAAACGAATCAAAGAAATATCTTAACTAATGGCAATGCCACTACATTTTACACGAATCGTGTGCGAAGAAGCTAGAAATCCCTACACATCCCCCCACTCAAGCGTCGGCACACGCCGACAAGATAAATGCCAAAGACTAGGGATTTCTGATTCCGTCTTCGCCGTTGTCTGTGCGTCGCGTTGAGAAAACGGTGCTGCTCCTACACCTGTGGTTCCAACGTTGGTGGAGGCAGGCACCTCATGCGTCCAATGAGGCTGTTTGCCTCTTTCAGGTGCTCTAGGGCCAACTCAACGAGACGTCGATCTCTGCTGCGAAGCTGCAGTCTGTCCTCCAACATCCAACGTAAGACACCGTGATCTGCAGTGGCACATGAACGGAACAGTTTCTCCTCCACGGACGATCCATCCCACGACGTCGGGTTTAACGTGAAGGTTTCGTCAACCGAGCTTCTAACATGAGTCAGTTTCTCTAAGAACTTTCTTTCCAAAGCCTGTTCGGACTCACGAATTTGCAGGGCCTCACGAGCGGCCAACTCAGCCAGGTTTCTCTGCAGACCGGGAAGGGCGACTTTTAGAAAGTCTAAAGCGTCCGCTTCGTCGAATGCCGTCTCTGCCAATTCCATGTGACGTACTAGAATCCCTCTAGCCGCTGCTACGCGCTTTACAGCTTTAACAGGAGAACAATCCCACCGCTCAGGAGTCGAATCCCTGCTATTGAAGTCTTCTAATCGCTCCGAATGCGTCGATATCCGTTTGTAAGGCGCCCGCGTTTCCACGTCGTCTCCCGACTCCTGAATCGTTACTCCGAGCACGGCTTCAACGTCGTCCATAGTTAAGCCTACTAAGTCTCCCTCTCGTTCACCTTCGTGTACTTCCGTTCCTCCCTGTGCCGTACGTGGCCCCGCGACCGACAAATCCAATAATATCTCGGAGGATGAAGACACTTGAGGATCACTTTCCATAGGGATCTCTCTTGATACATCTCGAGCGACAGACACGGGAATAGAGGCTTCACCTATAGGCGCCTGCGAAGGATCAGGAGCCAAACCGACATGTCCACGGAGGTCGATGCTCGACGACCGCTACAGGTAGAAATCGGGGCATTCCTCACTAAAACGTGCGAGCCCAAAGTAGACGGCTGAGCTGCATCTCGCTTGTTCTTATCTCTGCCCGCAACATCCGTCTCTCTCATCACCTCTGTCGACCTTGGCTTATCCCTTCGTTGAACCTTATTGGGCGGTTCCTCAACGTCCCCTCTACAAACCTCGCTGTTCGAGTTATTCGGATGACCGGCAACTTTGTCGTTCTGTCATTTACCTTCGTCCCTCCGGCCTTTAATCACCTCCTTGTTTCGAGAGACACCCTCAGAAGAAGGTGTTTGGTTGATGTCCCCTCTTCCGCGAGCTTCTGAATTATCCATACCGCCACAACCTCTAGGTCGGCGGTCCGTCTCAGAGCGATGCGTCGAAGGGGAAACATATCCTCTGTCCTTCCGGGCTGTACGAGGCCAATCCGTGTGTCGACGCCTCCCGCGTTCCCTAGTGTATGAAGGCGGGACCGCCTTCTCTATGATAGGCATCACTCCTGACCTGAAAGCTGGATCGTGGTTCGACATCGCCACCAACCCCAATTTGACCGCCAGAGACCTGGCGCGCCTGACGACCCTCGCCCTTATCTCGTGCTGTCGCCACAAGTGATCAGCCATGCTCTCGCCTCGAGTTCTGATCTGCTGGCACAAGCGGCACTTATACTGCCAATCGTTACTGCCCATATCGACCGGCTCGATGAACTCGGAGCCATCATCTTGAGGAGATGCATCTTGTCCGCCACCCGACATCATGCCCTCGAATCGCCTTACTGAAACCTGGTGATAAACCTAGAACATAGACACATTCGACCTTAATCATTACAAGGGTCGCGACACCAGTAGAGAACTTAATTAAAAATACAAAAAAAATGCTTATATATTTCAGAATCGTCAATTTAACTATAAAACTCCTTCTTTCGTTAACTCTAGCAACTTAACGCGATGCGGTCCGCTAGTCCGCTTGCGATCGACGTCGGAGTCTCGATTGAGTCCCTCGTAGCGAAAGAAGACGCACTCTTTTCCGCGATCTTTTTACTTGCTTTAAGGAAACGTCACGACGAAGCGATCGAGGATAGTGATATCGTAATGATACAGCGAGTGAAAGCTTATCGCTTACAGTTTTACGCCTAATCCTATAAAATCGTTGCGGCTTACGAATCTCGTGCCGTGGTCGCAGATTAGATTTAAACTCTGATGAAACCATCGCTGCGGCGCTACTTGGTAATTCCGGACCACGTGAGGGACTGGATTCCGCCGGGACTGCCGAAAACGTGCTCTCAACGCTTGGTCTACCAATTTCTGTAGGGCCCTCTATTTCTGTTCCCAGAAGTTCCCCTTCCTCCGAAGGACAAACCTGCGCCACTTTAAGTTTATCGACATGTACAACTATTACTCTTCTTCTGTTAACCTCTCTTATTGCGTAATTTAACGCGTTAATTTTCTTTACAATTTCGTACGGTCCGACATAGTTAGACTGCCACTTGGGGGACAATCCCTTATACCGTCTCGGGTTCAAGTACCAGACTGTCTGACCTACTTTAAACTCTTGCACCTTGACGTGTCCATCATAGTCACGCCTGCGCACGGCCGCAGCACGTCCCAACGCTTCGTGAGCTTGTCGATACGCTTTTCTCATAACCTCCGCCTTATTTTTTACGAACTCTGAATAAGTTTCGTATTTGACGGAATCTGGCGTATTACCATAGGCAATTTCCAGGGCACCTCTGTAATCTCTGCCAAACATCAGGAAGAAAGGAGAATAGCCCGTCGTATCAGTTATTGTCGAATTGTACGCCGTCAAGACGAATGGTAGCCATTCGTCCCAGTCGCGTTGAGAAGAACTTATTGTTTTTGCAAGCATAGCATTCAGGGTTCTGTGCCATCTTTCTACACACCCGTTGGTTCGAGGTTGATAAGGCGTAGTACGGAGTTTCTTGATCCCAAGTAGGCTGCATAGATCGCTGATCAACCTACTCTCGAACTCCCTGCCCTGATCGGTAATCATCCTTTGCGGTAACCCAAACACACTGAAAAGTTTGTCCAACAAGCATCTGGCGACCGTGCTGGCTTCGTGATCTCTCACAGCGAAAGCCCATCCATACTTGGTGAATAGATCCATGGTTGTGACCATGTAGATATATCCATTACGCGATCTAGGGTGCGGCCCGGTCACGTCTACTGCTATCATCTGCCAAGGGCCCTCAGACAGTATCGGCTGCATTAAACCCTGTCTCGGCGGCTTACCTCTCCTGTATCGGGCGCACTTCTCACATCTGCTTATGTACTCCTTTACTTGCGTATTGAGCCCGGGCCAATAGAACTTCTTTTTGATTTTCGATTCCGTACGCCTGACTCCCAGGTGCGCACCTCCCCATTTCTCGTGAGCTGCCGCCAGTATTTCCTTCCTTTCAGGCAACGGCGGGATAATCTGTAGTCGTCCGCTGCCGTATTCGCTGTCTATCTTTCGATACAGCCTACCTTCTTTTACTACAAGACTTGGTCTCTGTAGCCACACACGTTGGCAGTCATAATCCCAAAGTTTCACCTCTATGTCAGTAGGTTCTTCGCCTCGGTCGATTAACGATTTAATTCGGGTGAGACCGGTTTCGGTAGTAGTATCAACCTCAACGCGCGTATCTTGAACAACCTGTCCGATAATCGCAACTTCAGGAATTCCAGTGTTGCACACTCCAGTCGGTAATTCTTGTACACCGGCTCTAGACTCTGTGTATCCATCTTGCGACTCAGAATAATAGTGTGGGCAACCGGAACATGGACGCCGCGACATCCCATCTGCATTACCGTGTAGCCGACCAGGTCGGTGGTGGACATCAAATTGGAACTCCTCCAGCCGTTCCAACCAACGAGCTTGCTGTCCGACGGGATCCGGAGTTCTCCTAAGCCATTTTAATGCTGCATGGTCCGTTCTTAGCAGAAATCGCCTACCCAGTAGGTAGTGTCGGAAATACTTGACGAAATAGACTACAGCAAGGAGTTCCAAACGGGTAACGCAATAGTTAAGTTCAGACCGACTGAGTGTTCTAGACGCATATGCTATTACCCTTTCGTCCCCGTGCTGAATCTGGGACAAAACTGCTCCAATTCCTGTCAAGCATGCATCTGTATCCAACACGAAAGGATCTTCTTCAGTCGGAGTTGCTAATATTGGAGCAGAAGTCAGACCATTTTTCAAAGACTCGAATGACTCCTGACAATTCGCGTTCCAACAGAACGTTTTGCGTTTGACACTGGTGAGCTCGTACAGTGGCGAAGCGATTTCTGAGAAATTCTTAAGAAACCTGCGGTAATATCCGCATAATCCGAGGAAAGCCCTCAACTGATGCGCATCTGCCGGTACAGGCCACGTCTGCACGCTGACAATTTTCTGCGGGTCCGTATGTATGCCCTGCTCGGATATCACGTGACCAAGAAAGAGCGTTTCTTTTCGAAGCAACCGACACTTCGACGGTTTCAACTTCAAGTTGGCTTTCCTCAATCTAGAAAACACGGCTCTCAATCGATCCAGGTGCTCCTCCAAATCTACGCTGAAGACCACAATATCGTCGAGATACACTAGGCAACACTGGTAATTCAGTCCAGCCATCACTACGGCCATCAGTCTTTGGAAGGTAGCTCCAGCGTTGCATAACCCGAATGGCATTTTACTGAATTTGAACAATCCCGCTCGAGTGATGAATGCTGTTTTGTCACTGTCCTCTTCGCTCAACTTTACCTGATGGTATCCAGACCTCAAATCGAAAGTTGAAAACAACCTGGCCCCGGCTAGGGCGTCAAGGCAGGCGTCTATTCTCGGTAGTGGATAAGAATCCTTGACGGTAAGATCATTTAGATGCCTATAATCAACACAGAAACGGGCACTACCGTCCTTCGTAGTCACCAAAACCACGTTAGATGCCCAGGGGCTGTAGCAGCGCTCCACGACTCCTGCCTGAATCATCTCAGTGACCTGTTCATCAATTATTCGTTGCTTCGTGATGGGTTGCCTTCGAAGAGGTTGCCGGAATGGTTTAGCATCTTTCGTTTCAATGGTATGTTCTACATCTCGTGCTGTTCCCAGGTCTAGCGGACCCGTAGAGAATATGTCCTTGTACTCCGATAACAGTCGCATTATTAGCTCTTTTCCCACTTCTCCAACATTAAGTTCTACACCTTCGATCATCATCGAGATACTTGGTGGAAGACCTCCCACTTCTTCCGCGACCACTGCTGCCGAATCATTTCGAATCGTTCTCACTAGATTGGGTACGGAAGAATCCATGTCTGGTAAATGAAATACCTCTCTCACCGGTACAACGGGCGCTATTTCTTCTCCTCCCCTGATCACAACCGAATGTTTATTTAAATTCATCAAACGAACGTACCCGGTATCTGCAGAAGTCTCCAATAAAGTACTCGCAACTAGAACTCCAGGCTGATACTCTGTGGCCTCTGCTATCACTGGGTCGCCTGGCGTTAGATCGAACTGGCACCCGCATAATTGTGCTCGGATAATGGCTTCGGAATGCGGAGCTACTGTCGCGGTTTCCTTTGCTTGCACGCGCATAATAGAGCTCTGTTCTCCACTACAAAGGATTATGCGCTTACCCCCAACTACCACAGCATTGCCCTTAACATCCCAATTCGTAACATGTCTACTCACCCAATCCTGTCCTAACAGAGCTTCATCTATGGACGGTGAGACTAGGGCTACTCCCGTAGTCTTCTTGCCGCTTACTATCAGTTCAAAATCAACCTCCCCGCTCACATCTAATTTGGTCTTGTTGGCAGCCAAAACCTTCTCCTCGCAACGACGTGTCGCCATATTCTCGCACAACTTCGCAGGTAATAGACAATAATCTGCTCCGGTGTCGATCAGAAAGACAGATTTCCTTCCGTTGATATACCCCACAATAAATCTCTTCATGTGCGCGGTCATAGTCGCCCTTCGATATACTATTGTCTCTTCGGTGTCCTCGTCTCCAGACCTTCTTCCGTTAAGCTCCGCCGTATTTTTCTCATCCGTACCCCCTTCTCTCAAATCTCTCCTAACCGCTACAAGTCTTTCACGGTTAGGGGCCGACGGGCATAAGGCAGCTCGGTGACCTCTCCCGTGACAGTTGTAACATGTCATTCTGTCGTCTGTCACTCGCTCTCGACGCGGTTCTTTTTCGTGTCTTTCCCTTGACTCTAGCCTCGGTTGCCCCTTTTTACTGTTACAGTTTTTTCGGACATGTCCAGTCTGCCCGCAATTGAAACACGTTATGGTATTACGCTCGACCTTCCGGAATGCGTTTGTGAACGACTCTTCAGGGGCTTCCGCACTCCGCACGCGGCCGTCGTATCGATGGAACTCTTCTACCTTCTTGCTCTTGTTCCCAAATACCGCACGATGATTAGCTTCCAGCTCTTCCGCTATATCGTACGCCTTCGTAAGGGTAGTGGGCCGATGGTCCTTAATTTTCACTTGAAGTGGCGGATTGTTGAGAGCTCCGATAAAAGTATCTACAGCTATCGACTGCACGGTCTCGGACCACGGATCCAAATAAGCTAAGGGTAATAACCTCCGCACCTCCAGGTACACGTCACGAATATCCTGACCCTCCGTCCTTCTTAAACCCGTCAACTCCGCCCGGTAGATGCTTCGCTGACCCCTGACGCCAAACCTTACTTCTAGCCGGTCAACAAGTTCCTCATAGCAAGAAGGGCAACCTCCATCCGCCAGGACCAATGCCGCTGACCCGACGAGAGACATTGACAGATGAATAAATTTCTCATTTTCGCTCCATTGATTATATTGAGCACACAAATCCCCCTGATTAAGAAACACACTGAGCGGATAAGAACCGTCATAGCGATTAATCTTCACCGAACTCGAGCTGCTATTAGCTGGGTTCCGAGCGATCACCGACGATCTGTAATCGTCCTCGATATCCCGCCGACCATGTTCTCGATCAGCGTATCGGCTGTATGTTGATTGCCCTCCACAATAAGGTTCCTCCGCTCTGTCGAACCCCCAGCTCCGAGAGGGGCGATAGCTGTACGATGGGCCTACCGGTACTCCCGTGCGTTTGTCCCATTCTTCCTCGTATCGATTCCAGCCCGATGCGTGTCCCACCGCCCGGTTGCTAGTCTGTGACAAATAATCAGAAGTCTTCATCAACCCACCTCCATGCCTGCACTTACCGGAAAGAGTCTCCGTGCGGCGGCTAGGTGGCATCAACACCTCTTCGCGTTGAGGGTATGCCATGTAGTCAGTACACGGAATTGAATGATTTCTCCAAACCTGATTATCTCGCTTCGGGAATATCCACTCCCTTGAAGGTTCCCTCGATCGCCGCTCACGCCCGCTGCTCGTAGGTGCATTATACTGGCAGTTAGGCGGATCAGGAGAGTTTCTCCTTCCCGCAGGTTTCTCTTCGGTGCAGTTCCGAGTCCAGCCGATCTGTCCACGTTCTATCTCCGCGTTCTCTACGTGTCCACGGCGTGCTACCCTACATTCGTACTCATGCCCGCCGATGGCTTCACCTTTACCGCAAGGAAGGACAGTATCATTTCCCTGTCTCCAAATTCTACCTCCCTCATAGATATCTCCTCTTGTACCGCTTCCGTCCCTATTATTCCAACTCGCTCCCGCCGTGGTCGTGGTCTGTGTCTCATATGATCCTCTCCCGGAGTTATAGCCATCTCCGTCACATCCCTCGGCTTCTGCGTCCGCTGACACCCAGACCATTCTAGATCCACAGGACTTCCGGAAGAGCACTTCGTCTCCGTCATTCTTCCACTTCAATCCTTCGGGAGAAGTGTAATCTCCAGTCTTCGCTCTGTCTGATCTCCTAGAACCCAAATCCGAACACACTCCGCCGTAGTTTTCCTCCCGGAATCTACCTCTCTCTACGGAGCTCACATCCGACAAATATACCCCACTTCTGGTACCATTGTGGTGCGGCGCAGCGCCGACGTCGCCTATCGGCGGCCGCTGCGTCGTCACCGCCGTCGGTCGCAACGGCGTCGCTCTGTCGAGAGGGCCGGCGGCCGACGTAAGTAGGCGGGGGGCGTCCGCCTCGGGCGCGAGAAAGGTTTCTCGCTCTGTCGGAGTAACGCTCCCTTGATATATCGAGAGAGGATCGAGTGTCCTAGTAGCACCTACTGTCACGGAGACCGGTAAAGAATGTCGCGATTCACCGCGACTTGGCGGATCATCTATCAGTCGATTGAGCGACTCTGCACTGTCAGGGGTTGGTGCAGAGTCTTGCTGCCATACGACGTTAGCATCTTCCATTGTATACCGTCGCTGACTACCAGATTGGAAGTACTAGTCGCGTTTATCTATAGAACAAAGTAATTACGACAAACACAGGCAAAAACAGTCAAATTAACAGAATTATTAATCATATATCAGTATTATATGTGTAAAACAGAGTCAACTACGAACTCTATTGCACATAACTAAATAACTGTTTAGCGAGTCCTATCCCGCAAATTAGGTTCTTATTTAACTCTATCGCGTAATTGTCCGTATCAATGAGAATCAATGAGAGACCGCCGCACTCGCCGACTCGCCGTACTCGCCGTACTCGCCGGAGTCCAGAAACTGTAGACCGCCGCACTCGCCGGACTCGCCGCACTCGCCGGAGTCCAGAAACAGTAGACCGCCGCACTCGCCGCACTCGCCGGAGTCCAGAAACAGATCTTCTAATGTAGACCGCCGCACTCGCCGGACTCGCCGCACTCGCCGGAGTCCAGGAACAGGTCTTCTGACGTAGACCGCCGCACTCGCCGGACTCGCCGTACTCGCCGGAGTCCAGGAAACGTAGACCGCCACACTCGCCGGACTCGCCGTACTCGCCGGAGTCCAGAAACAGTAGACCGCCGCACTCGCCGGACTCGCCGGACTCGCCGCACTCGTCGGAGTCCAGAAACAGGTCTTCTAATGTACACCGCCGCACTCGCCGGTCTCGCCGTACTCGCCGGAGTCCAGAAACAGTAGACCGCCGCACTCGCCGGACTCGCCGCACTCGTCGGAGTCCAGAAACAGGTCTTCTAATGTACACCGCCGCACTCGCCGGTCTCGCCGTACTCGCCGGAGTCCAGAAACAGTAGACCGCCGCACTCGCCGGACTCGCCGCACTCGTCGGAGTCCAGAAACTGTAGACCGCCGCACTCGCCGCACTCGCCGGAGTCCAGGAACAGGTCTTCTGACGTAGACCGCCGCACTCGCCGCACTCGCCGGAGTCCAGGAACAGGTCTTCTGACGTATATTTAGGAAATAAAGAAATTGGTATGCAGGCAGGTGCTCATAAACGAACTATTACGGTCCTAGAGAATAAATTTCGAGAGCATTCGATACTGTATTCGACCAGCTGTCTCCTCACGACCTTGTTCCTAGTTAGCACAACGATCTCCTGCGAGTTACTCAATAGTACTTACTATGAAGGATCACACTTACCCTCACCTGACGTTGATGGCTTCTCTGCACTCCCTACTTCCTGCCCGACCTGTCCTTCCGTGATCTCTCGTCGGGTTTCTCACCGACACGTCCCTCGTAGTTCTCGAAGGCTGCTCCTCGAGCGTTATCTTTACTTCCCTTAATAATTATCTATACTACAGATTCTATAACTATAACTAGTATCTCATCACGTACGATGCTCTTAATATATCACTTAATGTATCGTAATATCTCTCTTAATATATACGTATACGCTTTTTCTGCAAGAAGCCGCACACCGCGCTATTAATGAAACACTATTAGCACACGCGACAGTCACACGCTTGTTTATCGGACTGCCCAGATTCCCGCGCGTCGCTTCTTTTTATTTCACGCGTGATAGGCCACGCCTCCATAGACTAGCAAAAAGTCAGCCAAGCTCACACTGCTTAATAATGTCCAAATTATAAAACGAATCAAAGAAATATCTTAACTAATGGCAATGCCACTACATTTTACACGAATCGTGTGCGAAGAAGCTAGAAATCCCTACATGATATTACGTAGGACAGAGAGGATTTGAGACAGTCTATTGGTATCACGAACCTAGTTAAACTGGAATTCAAGGGCAGATGATAATGATGATTCCAGTAGTAGTCCTATAATTATATTGCAACGAATTAGTTAGAAGATAGTCTTACTTATAAGTCTTTTAAACCATCATTACTTACAAGTTTAGTAAGTGTAAAATAAATGTTAAGGTAAAGCCATGAGGTTTTAAATAACAGCTAGAATCTGAGGTGAATTGAACTCTCGTGGGTTCGATTCCCAGCCGCGCTGATCTGGTTGTAAAATCTCGGACATTCTCTGGACTGGTTATACGGAAAATGGAATCAATTGCCTAACGGTTTAAAAGTGATAGATATCAACTTGACTGGTAGGCCTAATTTCACACTAGTACGTACGCGTTATTAAATAATTCAAGCCAATTCTAAGAGGTAGTCCAAACCATCAAATGGATGGTCCAGGGTTTAAGAATTGGTCGTAAACTCGGCCGACATAAACACCAGATGGAGACATGGCTGGAGACATTGTCGATGTCGGTAAGATATTCGACCGTAGATCAGTATGTGCGGGGTTAAAATCCTGGGCTCCCCCAGGATTTTAACGCCGTCACTGACATCACTTTCGAGTGAGGAAACTGACGTTAACATCGGCTTTACCAGCTTTTACATTGAAAGGTATACTTCTTTAACTGCTCTACGGGGCTGATAAATCAATCAATAAGAATTTAACGTCCGGTTTCTTGCTATAAGGCAATGTCAGGGACGTCTCATTTCTGATCATAGGAAATCATAAGCTGGTGCGATAAAAGAAGGCTTTAAAGGTTTTTCTCTTAGATCTTTCATGTCCAACCACCCTTAGTTCATAGGACTGAATGCCCGGAATTTGGTTCGAAACCGTTCATAAGCCGACCAAATTCTACTCATCAGTTATACTTGGTTCCATAGTGCACAATGTTGTCATGGACAACAGTAGCACTCTAACTATATTGTTGCTGCGGCGGGTGTTGTTGTCAATGTTTCCTTTTAGCAGTATAAAAGAAGAAAAGTTGAGTTACGAGTTTCTAAGTACTCTCTGGTCTCTGTTAGCCAAATATCGCTCAGATTTATTTAGACAAAACTGTATTTAAAATTGCTTTTAAGCTTGTATAATCTGTTGCCTAATTGAGGACGTTTAGAGAATTGTTGCCAGAATGATTCTGCTGGAAATATTCAACAGGATAGTGGAGGATACACTATCGTTGAAGTTTAGCACTGCATTGGCCGGGTTAGTCACCAATTTAATTAGATTATTAATCTTTTCGATTAGAAATTAATTCAAATTACCACTCTTCATAGCCACATTTAGCACTATAAAGCCTTTGTATGGCTGGTCCCTGATTTAAATCTGGAGAATTTATGCATAAAATATTGACGGCTGTTGAAGTAATTGTTTTTAATGATTTACAATTTTAAATGAAAATAGACCCAAATGCAGTTCATCTTGAAGAGGCCTATGGGATCTGATTGATGTTACTCAAAGTAAATCCTATAACGTTGGTGATGGCAACTTTTCAATTTCGTTTAAGTTGTGAGATTGTGTATTGTTGTGATCAAATTGTTTCCTAATTATCAAGCAGTCCTAGTTTGACTTATTTCAAGGCTCTTAAATTTTGATTTATTTGCAGTGGAAAGGCAGAAGCTATAGATATACTCATTGCTGGTAAGTCCTCTCTCTTTCTCTCTCTCTCTCTCTCTCTCTCTCTCTCTTTCTATCTCTCTCTTTGCATTTCACTTCACATTTGGAACGTAAGAAATATACTCTGAACTTTATCTTCTATTACTATTGACTTCGTAATGACCATTTCATTGATGATTTATTACATTGATCAAATCCATGAGGCAATATTTTTAAGCTTCATTCATCTATTCATTTATATTGAACTTGCTATCATCATTCATGCACTGATTCAGTGATTCATACTTTGTCTTTTATTTGCACTGATTTATTCTCTAAAGCAGTTTGAACGTCTAAATAGCTCTGTGTGAAAAAGTAAATTTAAATGGCTTATCTTGAGGTCAGTTTTCAATGGGACTGTTGCCACGAATACAGAACCAAATAAAAAATTTAATATTTGCTTTCACCCTTCTTATTCTAAGCTATTCTTATTCTAATACATCATTATGAAAATGCAATTAATTATAATGACTTGCTCTAGTTGTAATTTTATTTGTATTTTAATCCTTGTTTTTAGATTTTGATGGGGTATTATATCATATTAGCAATCCAGACGGTGTGAGAACAAAGCTGATGGTCTGTATCATTCTGTGTCTCTCTGTTTTCTTCTTTTTCTCTTTTATTATCTCTCACTTGTTTAACCCTGTCCCAGACCTATATATCTACTTACACTAATGCAAATTGGTTGGATGATCAAGTACTGGTACGTTGAACATTGCTAACACTTTTTCTCAACACTAGATATCATTTTAATGCAGTGGGCTGTTAGAAACCCTAGGCTATAAAGGACCCTGGGCTATAAAAGACTCTGGGCTATGAGCTATAAAAGACCTTGGGTGCCTAAATGGCCCAGTGCCTTAAGCCATTGGAGCTTAATTGGTTAGTTCTTATTATTATTCTTCGCCAGTAGCTAAGTCGGTAAGTTACTCGATCGCGGATCAGTAGGTGTGGGTTCAAATCCTGGGCTCGCCCGTCACTGACGTCGCTTTCGAGTGAGGAAACTGACGTTAACCTTAGCTTTTATCTTTTTTTATTAATAGTTACTATTAGATAGTAATCCTTTGGCCCATCCTTTAGCGTGATTTATTTGTTTTTATTATTTATTAATATTAATGTCATTTTTATTATATGAAATATGTTATATTTTATATTTTATTATTTATATTATTATATTTGTATTATTATTATTATAATATTTATTATTATTATTATTATTATGATTATTATTATTACTGTTGTTATTGTTATTGTTCTTATTATTATTGTTAATATTATTAATATTATTTTTGTTGTGCATTTTTTATTTCTTTTCATTAAAGTTATTATTCCATTGTTATTTTATTTATTATTACTCTACATGCATTCTGCTAAAGAATTATTTCATTGTAAATCAATCAATCAATGATGATTAAAAGTTTTTGTGATGATGAACGAAGAGCACATCGCTGGTGTAGGCGTTGTCCCTGGAGCAAGCCTGCTCAACGCTGCGAGTGAGGGGAGGTGGTCTACAGCTGAACACCCTGAATACATTAGTCGATGGATGCTTCTTCATGACGACTTTCAGGACTTCCAGGAAATTAGGTTGACCAAAGTGAGTGGTGGACCTCAAACCAGTGAACAGACTCCTGTCTGAGATCTTCTGGTAGTGGCGCTCACATATGTACAGCATGGTGGTGCGGAAGTCAAACTTTCCCTTGAACTGTGTGATGAAGGTGTTAACCACCACAATGTTGGAATGATCTTTCTGCTTCACCTCTCTGATGATGTCTGTCATCCACTCGAAGTGGCGCTGGGTGCGAGTCACCCAGATGAAGTAGACCTTTTTACACATCATGTCCCGTTTGCCTCTCTCCGACATGTGAGCAATATCCTTGAGGATAGAAGCGAATGGAATGACTCCAATGCCTCCACCAATCAGTATGGACACCTCGTATTTACTCCAGTCCTGATGTCCTAATCCATAAGGACCGTCCAGATACACCTTGGGCAGGGGTTTCTTGACCAGCTGACGGGTGTCGTAAAGCTTTTGAATATTTTTCGTTCAATATCTTTTGTTGTTATGTTTGTTATTGTAATTTTTTAAGCCCCTAAGAAGGAGGTTTTAAAATTTTGATTTTATTAATTTTTTTGTTATTTTAAAATTATAATTATTATTTTAAAACCCTGAGAAGAGTATTTAAAAAAAAATCTTGCTCTCCACTCCGAAGTGCCGTGTCACCAAAAGTGCCACGGAAACAAATTATTATTATTATTATTGTTATTGCTAATTTACTAATATTATTATTATGGTGCTCTGAGCTACGTGTGTGTAGCTATGAAGCGTGCGTGTTTGTATCTTGTAGGTGTCTATATCTCTAAAGTTCTACAAGCAGCTGCAGGAACACGGGGCTGACTCCCTCGTACAGAGAGAGTACGAGCCGTATCTCCTGCCTCAGCCTGAAGCCGGTTCATCTAATTGCTCTTCTTATAATAATAATCATAATAATAGTAATAATAATAATAATAATAATAAAGGTTTAATGTCCATTTCCTCATACATGGATGATGTCAGGGACGTCTAGTGAAAGCTTCCTGTGTTAAAGCTGTTGTTACTGGTCTTAATAATAATAATAAGGGTTTAATGTCCGTTTCCTCGTCCAAGGATGATGTCAGGGACGAGAGCTGTTTGGAAATACTGTACTAGATTACTACCAATGAATATTAAGTAAAATTTAAATCTGTCTATTAGGCCGTAGTTGTAACTGTATAGGAAAGATATGTGATATATGAAATGAAATATGACGTGGTATATAACCTCATCTGTTTGTAGTGGATATGGTTTAGATGTATGTACTATTGTTTATCACCACTGTATGAGCAATGGAATAGTGTTTTGTGGAGGAACATCATAGAGAAATCTTTAGCTGGAACTAGCTCCAGGATGATCACATGACATGACATCAGCAATGGATAACATGTGTTTATATAGTTTCTACTCTAGTGTTTTGATGTTGTATTTTAGTGTATTGATGGACATTAGTTGACTGATTGATGTGTTTGTGTATTTAGGATATAATGTATCACTCTTGTACAATCTTGAGAATATACCGGAAAACTACCCGGAAGTCATTAAGAAGGCCGGTCTACTGAAGAGAAACTGTTTTGCGTCAGTATTTGAGAAGTACTTTGAGTTTCAGCAGAGAGAGGACGGGGCTCAGAAGAGAGCCGTCATCAACTACAGGGACGATGAAACGATGTATGTGAGAGTTAACGTTAGACTGATAGTTTAGTGTTTGTTTTCTTTCTCACAAATGATGTCAGGAATGTGTATGCAAGAGTTAATGTTAGAGTAATGTCTCAATAGCTTAGGGGTAATGTCATGAAGTTTTGAATTACGGATCCTGAGGTGAATTGAACCCTCGTGGGTTCGAATCTCAGCCGCGCTGATCTGAGAGTAAAATCTCGGACATTCACTGGACTGGTTAGAAGGAAAATGGACTAAATTGCCTAACGGTTTAAACATGTTGAATTAAAAGTGACAGATATCAACATAGTTGATTATATAACTAAAATGCGTGTTTACTTTTTAATAATTTAGTGTTTGTTTTCTCTCACAGCTGATGTCTGGAATGTGTTTGAGTGTTAGCGTTAGATTAATAGTTTAGTATTTGTTTTCTTTCTCTCAACTGATGTGATTGGCTTGTATATGGAGGATCAGAATTATAATAGTTTAGTGTTTGTTTCCACTCTCACAGCTGATGTGAGAGATGAATATATGCGATGGTTATCTTTATAAAAAGAACTTGTTGACTGATTTGTTGATCAGAATTTAAATTATGACTGGTGCAGGTTGTTAAATATCCACTTTCACTGCGGTTAATTGAGAGTCAAGAGTTTGGTAGACTCACTGTAATTGTTTTAATGTGTTCAATAACAGCTTTTGAGCACCTTTTTTTGCTACTTTATATTTTCGTTTTAAGTTCACCATGGTTCACTTAAATTGTGCTCACTTATTGCATTTACTTGATTGTTTGCATTGCTTGTGAACTGTACAGGGTTGAATGACCCTTTTTGGTGATCTAAATAAAAAATAGAAAAAAGTAATTAAATGGTTAGTTCCTTGCATTAATTGCTTATGAAGAGTTACTCTATTCATAATCTGGAATATCTGAAGAAACTCTTAAAATAAATAAACACCCTGTTGTTGACTTGACTGAATTGTTTAGTCCAGTTTCAGCCAGATTCTTTCTCTAGATGAATGTCTTACGATATGTTGAAGGATTTGAATTTGTTGGTTCTTTCGTTAGAGACCTTGAGTGACAGCAGTTGTACAATGTACATCCTCTGTGTGTCTCTTTGAGTCTAAGAACATTGGAACAGTTGACGTGGAAAGGATATAAATGTAATAATGTAATTGTTTGAATCACTGTATGTTTTTGTCGCTCTGTATGTTTGCAACTCTCTGTATGTTTGTATTTCTCTCTGTTTAAAACTCTATGTATGTTTGTATCACTCTGTACGTTTATATTTCTTTATTTAATTGTGTAGGTACGTAGAAGCTAAGAAAGACAGGGTAACTGTTATATTCAGCACGGTGTTTAAAGATGATGACGATGTTGTCATTGGAAAGGTTTTTATGCAGGTCTGTTGGCTGTTGCAAATTCTAGAAACCTCTATTTCTGTTTCTGTTTGAATTCTCCAAAGATGCTTGATAGTCAACAGTAATTCTTAACACCAGTTTAAAAAATATTAAAGCCAGAAATGCTAATGAGTTTTTCTTTCGTTTTATTTCTGCCTATCTTGCTCGGATTTTAGGATCTTAATTTCATTTACATTTAACTGTTGAGAAGTTAGCACTGATATATCAAAGTAGGTATTTGAGAAAATGTTTTATGACAATTTATGGATATTAGACTAAATGCTTTACTAATATGACTAATTGATAATATGATTAATTCTTAGTCAGTTGATTGATTGATTGATTAATTGATTGTAGGAGTTTAAGGAGGGCAGGAGACAGTACCAGCAATGGTTAGATGAGTCATTGATTGATTGATTGATTGATTGATTGAAGGAGTTTAAGGAGGGCAGAAGACAGTACCAGCAATGGTTAGATGAGTGATTGATTGATTGATTGAAAGAGTTTAAGGAGGGTACTAGATAGTACCAGCAATGGTTAGATGCATCATTGATTGATTGATTGATTGATTGTAGGAGTTTAAGGAGGGCAGAAGACAGTACCAGCAGGCCCCTCAGGTTCTCTTCAGTCACAAGGAGCCTCCGCTGGAGCTGCAGAACACACCTGGTGCCAGGGTGGGAAATAACATCGGATATATCACGTTCGGTTAGTCCGCTTGTTCATACATACTATATATACATGTATATATATGTGTATATATATATATATATATATATATATATATATACACTATAATACTATATATACAGTCATGGCCAAAAGTTTGAGATCCGTCGATATTTTTTAGAAAATCATGGTAAAATCACTGTTTTCTTTTGTATTTAATACGTACATCATCATAAAAAATATACATATCATATAGAAATGATAACATTGCTATATAATAGTCACAGATTTGCTGAGTGACCTAGATAGTCAGTATTTAGTGTGTTTTACTTTCACGGCCTGGACGTTTGCAATGCAGCGAGGCATGGAGCGGGGTAATGCGTTACAGTTCTCAAGCGAAGTTTCTGTTATCCAAACTCTTTTCGCCACCTCTTTCAGATGCTGAAAGGAGGAAGTATTGTGTGCAGCAACCTTTCTTATTGTCTGTATCCAAAGATTTTCTGTCGGGTTTAGATCAGGTGATGATCCCGGCCACGGACCAATCATGGGTACATCATTGGCCGCAAGCCATGTTATAATAGTGTAAGCCATTTGACATAGCGCGCCATCATGTTGGAAGTACTCCACATCATGTATACTTCTAAAAGTCAAAACTTTATCTTCAAGAATACCTTCGTAGACAGCAGCATTGATTATTGTGCCTTGGTCCATGAATCAGATATCCGAAAGGCCGCCCTTCCCTGAAGAAGTCCCCCAACCATCTGCTTGGCACAATGTTTCACAGCACTGGTACAATATTTGGATCATTTATCTTCTCAAATGGTCGTCTTACATGCCTGGAATAAGTATAAAATTGTGTGAAAGTTGACTCATATGAAAATAGTACGTTTTCCCAATCATCTGCAGAACAATTGCGATAATGCGACAACACGCCATTATATCTCGAATGTTCTTCTTGGAAGCAGAGGCTTCAATGCTGGTCTTGACTTCAATTCACCCTCAAACAAACGTCTTCTAATGGTTCGTATGCTTACCCTTGCTTCAATCAGGACTGATTGCTGGTTGCTCAGACCCGTGTATTGGAGCAAAAATGTTTGCGCGCTTCGCTACCGAAATTTCAGGGTTTCGACCCATGTTAAGTTTAAATACACAAATTTGATAATTTACAGCTCTGAAGCAAAACAGAACAATATTCAGCACATAATATTATAGTTTGAGCGATATTACAGCATTCTGTAGAATTTTAGATGAGTATTATAATACACCGTGGCAGAATGACTAATACCGGGTTATAGGCCAAATGTGGCATAAAATTCTCTTAATTCGCTGCAAATCGAGCAATATTTGCACAAAATATACTTATAAAAATCCTAAACATGTTAAAAAACCTAAATTATGTCTCTGCTCACATCAAGGCATAATCAGAAAGTGTAAATGTTGCTGCATTTTAAAGCAAAATAAGAATGAAATCATAAAATATGATTTTTTTCTAACTGATCTCAAACTTTTGGCCATGACTGTATATATATATATATATATATATATATATATATATATACATGTATATATATATATATATATATATATATATATATATATATATATACACACATCTATATATATGTATATAGAATATAATATA